>JAULBR010095558.1:0-11790 GCA_032355825.1 Melanodrymia aurantiaca
AAGGCCATGGTATGTGCTAACCTGTCTGTGGGAAAGTGCATATAAAAGATCCCTTGCTACTTATCAATTTGGAGTAGTGGGTTTCCTCTCATACTAACACTAACTTCTGTCGTGGGCAGACTGTCGACCATGACAGACGTGCTTGAACCTTAATTGGATATAAGCAAGTACATAAGTTTTAACTAACTAACTGACTAAGGTAGAGTCAAAAGCACATTATGACAAAGTAGAGATCGCATATTCGCGAATCACAGCCAAATCAGTGATGGTAGCAGGTTTGCGAAAAGACTAACAAGTATAATTAATCAATGGTTTATTAACCACAAACCAGCATCAACGACGTCGGCTATTGGGTATCAAAATATGGTACATGTATAATATACAATGATAAAAAAATCAGTGTACAGAGCTGATATAAACAGAGTATGGTAAAATCTACACAAGAAAATGTATAATGAACGTCTATATTTTCACAAGCAGGCTTTTCAGTCTTCTTGTTAAAACGGGGCAATGCATTTAATAAGTATCACAACAGTGGTACGTTTCGCGGTATACTGCTCACCAGTACCCGTGTAAAAGCAACGCAAGTCCGGCAATATTATAACAACATGGATTATATAATAAAATAAATATTTTCGCAATGAAACAAATAGCCTGATCCACAACACGAGTTATTATCTACACGTTTAAGATTCAGCTATTTTCTAGTACTTTCAACGTGATAGAAAAATACAATACTTACGGCAAACGACTGTAAGGATTTTGACGAAATTCATTATTATTTTGCTGGTTGACAGATAAGTGTTCAGATTAACTAGCTAAGCTGTACTTCCCAAGTGAGAGTGGTGCAAATAAAGGATTAGAGCCTTTATATACGAATCCACAGGAAATAATCACATTAATTTATGCGCTGTTGGATTTTTCTTGTTCATTGAACAATTGATGCACATAATAGTGTATTTGATCAACAATGTATTAATATGTTCCTTCTGCCCATGTGGTCTTTAACCCTTTGAATCCCACATGAACTAACCACAATAATGTATGCGCTGTTAAAATTGATTAACATAATAGTGCTTTTGATCACGTGTATTGACGTGGACGTTCTGTTCATGTGGTCTTTAAACCCGTTGAATCCCAACATTAATATCTGTATTAAAACAAATTTCTGTGTTGCTTTGCGATTTCGTAATTTACGCTCTATGAAAATAATGTACCAGACAAGTTCTACCCTGCATGTCCAATACGTTTGTATTTTAATTTCATGTATAATATTTCACACGTCTTTGTATTTTGATAAACATAAACACAAACAAATGGCTGTTTGTGACGGGTTGGACAGGATGCTCTCCCCTTTTGCGGATGCCTGGTACGGTCATTGCTGTGGCAGTGATTCTTGGGTACATGCAACCTCTTGTTCAGTTCGCTACCTATTTTCAAGGTGCACATGTCTATTCAAGAATACCACCACACCCCATCCCCATCCGATGAACTGGGTGCAATCCGCTACCAAACGATTATCAACATGTATATAGATCGGAAGTGCGTTTACGTCACGACTTTCTGCACTCTATACTAATTATATACCCGTACACGTTGGCCATAACGTGAAGTGATTGCTACACGTCAGATGTATTGTTTGTTTAGAAGAAAAAACAATGTGTCAATTAAGATATATAATATTTAAATTGCAAAATGTCCCATAGATGCAAACTGAACTAGAATTATAAGGGTGTGTGTTAAAGTAAATGAAAAAGAGGCGGGGTGATAGATTCTGTGCACTTTCCCAGAGACAGCATAGCACACACCACGGCCTTTTATAGACCGGTCATGCATCACTGGTTGGAACGGGAAATAACCGGATAGATCAATAGAGTTTCAGGTGGACGCTCTTATGCTGAGCTACACGCCGCTCCTTATATTATATGGACATACGGTCAAGTGGACTTTCGTGTATGGAGATAGTGTATGATAATTTTGGTATTTTACCAACTGATTTCAGGTCGGGATTTATTGAATATACAAGCTGATTCTTTTTTTATACATACACTTGTAAAAAGATTAAATAACATAGTGTGGACATTTTGACCATGATTTTTGATAATGTATTTTTAATCAATTTTAATATTAGCTATGTCAATGATCAATAAATTATACCTGGGACGTACATGTACATGTCACAAACCGACGGAAATAATCCAGATAGTTTAGTCTCTATTGTATCGTATGTCTTGTTTTTTTACATTTGTTATTAATAATTTTGCCTGTTGAAGATGTATAATTATTATATTTTCCGTAATCCCATGTGGTCTTTAACCCATGTAATCACACCATTCACGTGTGGTTGCAATTTATTGTTTCAGTTTCCGTGGCTGCTATTTTGTTGTGGTACTCACTACTGTATCTTTAGAAGTAGAAACTGGGAGGAACGAATTTGATTTCCTGGTCAACTGTACTAAACTTCTGAGGTCATATTAATCGTTAGTCCTCTTCGTTAGTCCGCTTGGCATTAAAGTATAACGATTGGCTGTCATAAGAGTACATGTTTTTCTGATTGGCTGTTATAAGAGTACATTTCTTTCTGATTGGAGCATGGTTTGATTTCACAATGACATTAGCTGCCAACCTGGAGATAGCCGTTCACCGTCGGAAATGAAAGGTTGGTTTGTAAATAAGTGCTTATTTAGCAGGACAAGTCTACGGTAATAAACAGAATATTACATTATTGTTTTCTAGTATTTTGAGCTATTTACTCCCTGTGTATAGATGGCCTGTATTATTATAAGAGTTGTCTTATACAGTATATTGTAATATTTTCAGATGTTGACATTTTGTATTAATTATATATCTATTCTCTTGGGTATGAAATCTAATTGTTAAAGCGCTGATAAGCGTGTAGCTTAAGACCCTGTCACTCTACAGCGATTCCACGGAGCTGGCCCGGCGATGTCAAATTTCTCAGAGCGCCGTGGGATCGCCGAAAAATGCTGAAAATCACTGAAAATTATTTTACGTTTTCACAAAATGGAGATGTCATGGCGTCCTTACGACGATTGTGGCGTTTCTACGGAGCACCTGTGTCATGCTACAGCTTTCCCACAGAGTTCTAGTTGGCGATCGACTGCGCGCTCATGGCGTGATAGGAGTTTTTCAACCAGAACACCAGATGACACCAGAACTGCGTCCTCACGGAGACCATGCGGCTTCCCTGAAAATTGCAGGACGCTGAGGTGAGCGCAGTAAGGTCTCCTAGAGAGCAGAAGCATCTCCGTTGGACACCGTGGGGTCTCCTAGGTCTCCATTCTTCGGCGTTGTGACATGCGCGCAGTAGGAACACCGTAGGGTCGCCGTAGCAGCGCAGTTACGTCTCCTAGAGCGACACAGGAGCACCGTGGGCGCGCCGCAACGACGCACATGGTCGCAGCACGGACGCAGCTGTAGGCTGCGGCGCTTGCACGGAGCCTTATGGCGTGTGTACGGCGCTTGCACGGAGCGTTTTGATTATATTATTGTGCTCACACAGAGACTACACTGAGCTGCCACGGCGATCATTGCGCTCCTACTGTGTCCATCAGCGTTTGTAGGGAGCTGAAACCGCGCTGCCAGTGCGTCGTTAGCTCCGTAGACAGCCTGTGCCATCTCCATGGACTCCGTGCAAGCGCCGCCGCCTACAGCTGCGAACATGTGCGTCCTGGGGCGCGCCCACGGTGTTCCTGTGGCGCTCTAGGAGACGTAACGGCGCTGCTACGGCGACCCTATACGGTGTTTATACTGCGCGCGTGTCACAACGCCGAACCACGGTTCGTGCGCGCCGTCACATAGATATCTAGGAGCCCCCACGGTGTCAAACGGAAATGCGTCGGCGCTCTATGAGACCTTACTGCGCGATCCTCGGCGTTCTGCATTTTTTATGGACGCCGCGCAGTCTCTGTGAGGACGCAGCTTTGGTGTGACAGGCCTTTTACGGCAACAAATATATGAAATGAATGTTCATGACAGTCGATGTTTACGACACTCTCGCTCGGGAAATATTATATAATTTAGGCACTCGTGTCGTAAACATTGTCTGTCACGAACACGACTGTAATTTTCTCTACGAGATAATATTATCACCTAATGACCAATTTAAATTGCATTTATGTTCTGAAATGTTTAGTAAAACCCCCTTGCCACTACTATGTACATGTACACGCGCAAAAAGTACATTGGATGTCAAACGCTCGTTTGTTTCGACACTTGATCACAGTGGAAACCTGCTGCCGCCATATAGGTTAACTTTACCGCAGACAGGATAGCACACACCACGGCCTTTGATGGGCCAGTCGTGGATCAATGGTTGAAACGGACAACAACCCAGCGGATTCACTGAGCATGATCAATCATTCTACCCAATGAACCTGATGCGGAAACTTGCTATTTCAGGAAGGACTTGATAATAGATGATAGCGAGGTTAATATTATAATGTATTATCCTACTACTCAGATGTTTTATTGTGTTACATTCAAAACTGATTTACGTCCACCTAACACTAGAACAAAATATGCTACCCAATGTGCATGAAGTCGTTTCCAATCAAGGAGCGGGCGTAGCTCAGGGGTAGAGTGTCTGCCTGCGGTTCGATACTCCTGGGGACCCGTTGGGTTATGTCCTGTTCCAACCAGTGTTCCACGACTGGTGTATCAAAGGCCGTGGTGTATGCTATCCTGTCTGTGGAAAAGTGCACATAAAAGATCCCTTGCTGTTATTCGAAAAAGAGTAGCCTATGTCACAGCAGCGGGTTTCCTCTGGCCAAGTGTCAATATAAATGTGCGTTGACGTCTAATACTAATAACCGCTGATTAATAATTAATCAATGTGTTCTAGACATGTCGTTAAACAAACATACTT
The DNA here is from genome assembly GCA_032355825.1 of Melanodrymia aurantiaca. Taxonomy (NCBI): domain Eukaryota; kingdom Metazoa; phylum Mollusca; class Gastropoda; order Neomphalida; family Peltospiridae; genus Melanodrymia; species Melanodrymia aurantiaca. The sequence goes on from JAULBR010095558.1 coordinate 4,889, forward strand.
TATCTGTATCAGTTCCTGGTGTCATTGTAGTGCAGCTAGGCTCTAACGACCGTGTTCGCTTCAGCAAACACGAATTAGGAGAACTTATCAACAGGGATTTAAAAGAACTTAAAAGCTTCCTTCCCACTAAAAAGGCTGGTGTGGTTGGAAATTAAACCACGGTTAACGTGGCGAGGAGCTGATTCATGGTGTTGTATTGAAAGAAAGAGTCGACTAGAGAATATATGCGGTGTTATGTGGGTAGACAGAAAGGTGGGGTCGGGGTGGGGTTGTAATAACACGAGATCACATACACAGACACCATTACTTGTTTGTTCAGAGCTGATCAAACCAATTATTGTTCAGACAAATTATGTAAATTCATTACAGGATAATTATAACGTATTTACGAGCTTATATTGAATTAAGGTCCAAGTACATGTACGTCTATCCTGGACACGCAGTCCAGCTGTCTCGACAGCCTGTCCAGGACAGAAGTTAGTGTTAGTATGAGAGAGAAAACCTACTACTATTTGGTAAATAGCAAGTGACCTTTTATGTGCACTTCCCCACAGGCAGGACAGTACGTATAGCACGGCCTTTGTTAACAAATTGGACACTGGCCGGTGTACTGGCGTACACTTACACATCGAGACTCGCGAAGCACTCAACAGGGTTGTAGCTGGTACTCTGGTGGTGCGTATTTACAGTTGCGTTTTGATCTGCTAACAGACAAGAGTCCATTCTGATTGGTTGGACAGTAACCCTATTAGCATAACGGAACTATTTGTTCATTCTGACAATGGCAAGGTCTTAACATTCCACAAATTACCACAAATGTCATTCATTAATGCTATTCATTATGAGTTGGTTTAAAAGTCGCTGTTACGAGAATTGATATTAAGCAGAAACAAAAACCAAATAATTATTTGAATAAACATTAAATACATTTATTTTTACGAAAGAAAATATAATAAATGCTTACAAACAAAGTATAAGCATAAACGAACTGCATTTTGTATTGGAAAAAATATAGTCTGCTACCGTTTTACAGACAATATGGCTACAACAATAATTAGTGTCAACAGTTTAGTAAAAATTGATTGAAAAATTAGGGCCAGAGTTGTTTCAATTGTGAACCCCTAGGGACATACTGCCTATATAATGTAAAAACGGTTACGGACTTCGGTGATTTAAAGCAGGTACCTTATTACAGACTGAGCCTTTTACCTGAAACGGTCTCATCGATTCATTCGTTTGATGATATCCCTGACAGTGTGTATAAAGAACTGGTTTTTTGACGAACCAGGTGATAATAATTCAGCGGATCAGTTCGCTGACACCTCGGATATCGACAGCTACATTCAAACAAATCGGAATACCTGGCGTAAAACGCAGTATGATGTCAATATTTTACTGAAATGTCTGGGTGCTAGCGCTGAATGCAGGCCTGTGGAATCAATACCCACAAATGACCTATGTAACATTCTGTGTCGCTTTTTCATTTCAATAAAAAAAATCAAATGGTGAAGACTACGAACCATCATCCCTTACTTCAAAACTGTCTAGTTTCGATAGGTACCCGACATCCCTTCGTTATGAAAAGTCGTTACTGCGAGACAGGGAGTTTTGTAAGCTACGAGAGGTATTATCGACCAAACAAAAAGTACTGAAAATGAAAGGATTAGTTAACATACCTTACCGGTCAGAAAGTCTGTCAACAGATGAAATCCCAACCCTCTGGGATTCCGGTGAATTAGGTCAGAATAATCCAGAATCAATCCTGAACACTTTATGTTTGAATAACACCCAACATTTTGACCTTCGAAGTGTCACACCACATCACAAGATGACATGGGGTGACGTGACACTGAAAGTTGATACAGACGGCAGGGAGTTCATCGAGTATAATGAACGGCAAACCAAAACTCGTACTGGAACAGACACCCGCAATGTCCGTGACGTAGCACCTCGCGCTTGGGCTACTCTTAATGATCCACGATGTAAGTATATGTATATGTGTATGTATGTATGAATATAATTATGTAATGTGCGTATGTATATATGTTTATGATTATGTCTAAAGTGCTCCCCACTATGCAGATTGTAAATATTTAGTTATTTATTATAATGTTTGTATTATTGTAATGCTAATAAGTTTGATAACTTACAGCAATAAAGAATTTGAATTTGGTTGAACTGTACACACTGTATTCTCGTTTGCGACCTTCTGATTTCTGTTCTTCAGACACCCCATTTCATTTGGCAACAAATAAAAAAACTGCACATGTACTTTCCTTGGTTTCAGTGGACTATAATGAGTGAGACTGACGTAAACAACAATGAATTAAAAGAAAAACTGGATCCTATGGATGGACAATTTTTAGATGTATGGATTACAAACGAAGTTGGGACATCCTCGTGGAAGGTGATGCAGTGTTCAACTACTGACTTCAGTTCCTCGTACTTGGAAGAGCAGTAGTAACACATGAAGTTATTCATCTTGTATTTGTAAAAATAAAGCAAGCCATGCCTTAACAACTAAATAATGTTTAATCAGAGGACGAAATGTAGCTGTTTATACTTTTACTACTTCAAACACAAAAAATAAGTTAAGAAAAGTGTGTATCTATTCGCATCACCGACTCCGTGTTATGTTGTATCTTTATCCGTGGTATAATTATAGGTTGTTCCCAGAAAAAAGTCAAACCACAAATTGATGGTAAATTTACCATAATTTAGAACATAACAATAAGGTAACAAATGTCATCAGTGGAAACTATGTACTATTATAGTTAGATTCGGTGTAAATGAATTGGTTCATAACTTTTCTCATACTAAATTGCGTATTTTGTGGTTTTGTATACATAATGCGGAACTTGTCTAAATTTTAAACACGTCAGTAAAATTTTAGAAACAAACTTCAATAATAATTTAAAAAATCAATTCTTTACCTTGTGTCTCTCTCCCACGTGGTACCGTTGACTCAGCGTTCGTTGTGACGCTCGGTGCTTGAAGTATTTGGATATAGGGTGTGTATATCGATATTGTAGGCACTAAGATGTAAATAAATGTGATAATTGTAATAATAAAGAGGTAGAAATATATTACAAAAAAGCATTAGCTTCGTAAGCACGGTGGCATTCGTCTTAAAACTGGGAATTGTGCTTTTAACATTATGATTTAAGCGACTTTTTTTTTGGTATTCAAAAATATATACAACATGTACCACATTTCATTATCCAATTGTTGGTTTCCCAAGAGTATCGCCTGTATGTATTTCCTAGGTCTATTGGTATCACATCCGATTTAGCATAACATTTTGTACTAATGACATAACACATTTTCAACAAAAACCTTTTTTATTTGGTTTAATTAATGTTAAAGGGACAGTCCCGATTTTAAGAAGAGATTTATCGAGCAGTGCAAATTTTGTAACCTGGTGTTAGCCTGAAGTTATTGAAACCCATTCATATGACAAGCGCAACTAAATAACCCACGGGTTAACCTGAGAGTAACGTGGACATGTCCATTACCCGCTGATAATCCCGGCACGAGTAACTGGCCCAATGTGTCATGTATCCTGCATGGGGTTGACGTTTGCGTGGCGTTCATTTTGACGTCGCCAAACTCGACCACGCATATCCAAGACGATCACAGCACATGCACTCGTCAGAAACATTACACGAGAACATCGACGATTCCCCCAGTGTCTATACGCTGTGTACACCACTGACCTCGTCTGTTTACCAAGTGGCGATTTGTTAACGGTGGCACAACATGTGGCCGCCGAGCATGAAGATTGGCTGCATGTAGACATTTTCTAATCGGCGGACCCGTACTCGAACCCCGGTGGCCTGGTGTAACTGTACAGCGATTTGAGTCGCTGCTTGAGCTCGATTTAATATAACCTGGGTTCTGATTAATCGATCCTGGACTCGTGTGGTTGGGACTCCCTGATCGGGGTCGATCATCAACATGTTGGGTCTGCTGGGTGGACAATACCAAATAATAAAGTTCCGGGTCATAGATCAAGGTGCACCCAACAATTGGTAATCTATGTAATTGCGGAATTGACATTATTAATATCATTACTGACGCTGTATCCGGGTCACAGCTATCAAACTTGGTAATATACACAGTTTTGAAGTATCGAGACTAAACTTACGATATTTATATTAATAAAATCTAGATTGAAATTAGCGCTATATATTTAGTGAGATGATTTATTTAGGAAACAGCGGGACACGATAATAATTATATATAGTGTAATTTGAGTTTGTACATGAAGTACGTGTCAACTATAAAACATGTAAAGAATTGAACAACAGGTTTCGTATCATCGAGATTACGAAGAATTTCGGCACACAATTTAGTCGTCAATAGAGGCTGGCGAGTTAGCTGAAGACTACCTACGACTTCGATGCCTATCCTATCTATGCCTACAACAATGACAACCGAACACACCATAAACCTAACTGATTGGGAGTATTTAGATCTACAAGAATTATTCAACGAACAACAACACCACCACCAACACCGACGCAAACTACACCTACAGAGAACCCACCAACAGAGAGACAGTCCAGATCACCCTCACCAGCGAACTCAAGAGCATCTACATCATTATCGGGATCCAGGGAACGCAACATTACACTCAACAAACTCGACATATCCATCAATACACTTACAGACGGGATAGCCATTTTCACTCAAGCAATCACCAACTTGACGACAGTTTTACAGCAGATACCCAGAACAACATCAACGACAAAAAGATAAGCTACAGACACATCAGCAGACGACAAGACCGAGATGAAGAAGTGCAGAAAGACGCCAGAACGACAAGACGGACACGATTACGAGGGGAAGAGGGACTTAATTGTAATTGACATGAACAGTTCGACTACAAATCAGCAGGAAATTTAGGATGTACATTTAATTATTAGAAATTTCAGCAATACATCACCACTTGCTTCGACAGTATGTTAATTAATTATACGTCGCATATGAATTTCTTTCAATGCATTTTGAATTAGGTTTTGAACGATTAACAATCCATGTGTTTGTGTCCTCATACTTGTTTGTGAATACCGCACTAGCGGAAGTGACATTCACTGCATTTTTATTAATAGCATTACTGACGCTGTATCAGGGTCACAGCTGTCAAACTTGGTAATAATTATACACAGTTTTGAAGTATCGAAACTAAACTTACGATATTTATAAGTATTAATAAATCGTGGATTGAAATTAGCGCTATATATTTAGTGAGATGATCTACAACATCCTTCGGATGGATGAAGGCGTTAAACCACATTACCCATTTAGGAAAGAGCGGGACACGATAATATAAATAGTGTCATTTGAGTTTGTATATGCTCAGCTTACGCACGAAGTGCGTGTCAACCATAAAACATTACGTAAATAACTGAACAAAAGGTTTCGTGTAATCGAGAGTAGGAATAATTTCGGCACACAATTTAGTCGTCGTCAACAGAGGCCTGGCGAATCAGCTGAAGACTACCAACGACTACGACGCCTATCCTATATGTGCCTACGACCAAATATATTTCAAAGAATTACTAAACAACTGATAGCACTATACACTGTGAACGTTATTTTCACTGATGTAAATTCTTGTTTATTTTTTCTTCGATGTAACTCTCTCTAAGAGGAAATAAAGAATATACCATAAACCTAACTGATTGGGAGTATTTAGATCTGCATGCATTATTCAACAAGCAAACAGAAACAATAACACCTCCAACAACACCGCCACCAACAACAACACCTCCAACAACACCACCACCACCAGCACCGACGCAAACTACATTTACAAAGAGACAGTCCAGATCACCCTCACCAGAGAAGTCAACAGCATCTACATTATCATCATCGGGATCCAGGGAACGCAACATTACACTGAACAAACTTGACATATCCATCAATTAGACTTACAGACGGGATAGCCATTTTTACTCAAGCAATCACCAACTTGATGACAGTTTTACAGCAGATACAGAGACCAACATCAACGACAAAAAGATAAGCTACAGACACATAAGCAGACGACGAGACCGAGATGAAGAAATGCAGAAAGACGCCAGAACGACACGATTACGAGAGGAAGAGGGACTCAATTTTTATTGACATGAAAAGTTCGACTACAAACCAGTAGGAAATGTAGGATGTACAAGTTAACTTAATTTAATGATTAAAAATTTCAACAATACATCACCACTTGCTTTGACAGTATGTTAATTAATTATACGCCGCACATACATGTAGGATCATTATACACATATTGATATTGTAAGTAATAATTATGTAAAAACATGTACTTGTTAATTCTAATAATAAGAAATACTCTATTAAGTCCAGGTCACACCGAGCTACGACGTCGTACGAGTGTTGCGATTCAAAATCTCTGCGATTGTCCCCGATTCGGCTACGATATTACAATCGTAGTTGTCTGGTCACACTGGAAATGATGAGTTTGCGACCGTCGTGCGACATCTTATGATCCCACGTGATGTCGTACGATGTCTAACGATCCCATGTGATATCGTACGACCGTCGTCGTTTGCCATTTCAGTAAATAAACAGTTTACAAACACAACGAAGATGCCTCCACTATACTATACTATATACCACGGTCAGCTACACACAAAATTATGAAATAAATCTCAAGTTGAACGCACGACTACCATATAGCATCGTGGCAAGATCATGCGACGTCTTTAAATACGGTCACACCGGCCTTACGACCACCTGCGATGGGTGAATTTCGTGTGATCGCGGACCATCGGGGGTGAATCGTGCGTAATCGTGCGACGTCGCAGTCATCGGGGGTCCTCGCACGACGTTTTTGCGGTTTTTGCTCATGTTCAAAAACTGGCTGCGATTCCCGGATTGTATGG
>JAULBR010095569.1:0-11787 GCA_032355825.1 Melanodrymia aurantiaca
GCGGCTAATTATACCAACTATTTTTTCAATAATTAATATATTTGCAGTTGTATATCACAAATACATATTAAAATAGCCAAATATAGCACTTGCAACTATGAGACTGTAACTTTAAGCTACTACAAACGGGTTGGATATACATGTGTACATATATTTATATTGTAAGCAATAAGATGTACTAGTAAGTAAATGTTAATTTTAATAATAACAAATGCTGCACGAGACAAAAATATAATTATTGTAAATTGCATTAGAAGCGGAAGCACGGTGGCATTCATCTTAAAACTAGGCATTGTAGCTTTAAGTTCACCGGCACAAAATACAATACACTATATAAAAAAAAAAAAGCTATTTGGGAAGACCATGAATCACTCATTGGTACTATTTCCTTGACTGATGTGCTGCCCCCTTATCCGTCTATCATAATACGTTACTGTTTACTTTATTGAAGTTCACAACGGGTTCACGTCAAACGCCTCCATCTGTCAACGCGCGATCACAAACTCAAATGATGATCTGTGCCTCCTCGCAGACTACAAACGGTTCTCTGTACCAGGTAAGTGGTTAATAATGCGTGCACCGTGCAAGCCGTGCCAGACTGTGTTGCTATGTGTGCGTACACCGTAACGTCGTCTCACTGGAACTAAATACTGTGAGCATTTGCGTACACCGTAACGTCGTCTCACTGGAACTAAATACTGCGAGCATGAGTCAGCTGCCGGTTATATCCTCGGTGCAATAAAGATAAAACGTTGGCTTGTGTAATGACACCATTAGAACACGTCGATTGATAATCATCAAACGCACGGGTGTGTGGATACATGGCTTTAGGAGATGTGGTCTAACAATAGCAAACACTTGGCCATATCAGTGGAGCTTGTATGAAGGTTAAACGGTTTCGAATCTCTAGACATAACCATGTCTGTGATTCGTGAGTATGTCATCTCGACTTTGTCACAATATCCCTTCGACTCTGCCTTGTAGAGATATACACAGTTGGCCATGTCAGTGTTTTGACGTTTAGTCTTAGAAGAAACCCGCTGCATATAATAGACTATTCTTACAGATTAGCACTATGGGGTCTTCTATATGCAGTTTTCCCACATACATGATAACACACTATTGTGGCTATAATCTGTTTCAATACGTTGACCCTCTGTTTCAATACGTTGACCCTCTGTTTCAATACGTTGACCCAACTGGTATACATCAAGTGTCGAGGTTATTTCTAAACAGCAAGGGATCTTTAATGTGCACTGCTGCAGAGCTAGACAGGACAGGACACACGACAGCCTTTGTTATACCAGTAGTAGGACACTGGTCTATGTATACCTACCGATTGAGACTTGCGAGGTACTCACAGCAATACATTGTTATCAAGGATTCTTATATTCTCTCATTTGTAGATCACATTTTTATCATCACTATTTTGTCTCACATCTCAGACGAGATGTCTGTCGGACCATTTAAAATGCTAAACTGATTTTTGACGTTTTTATTATACCTACATTAGTATTATATCTGCTCGTTTTGTTTAAAACAACGCCTGTTTCTCTCTAAGGTATTACGCTATACAATTACAATTATTGTGAAAGCGCTGCGCTGACACATTAAGCGGTTTTTGACTTGTAGAACCACTCGCTTAAATCAGAGCAACCATCTGTTAAGCGCAATCTGTGTAGACCATCTCTTAATAACGCTTGCCTGGCAGACGATCAGGATGCAGCAGATGCCATATTTTTTCTTCATGGTTTCGAGTTGTTATCAAAATGGTCTACCTTTCAACAATAGCACCTTAAAAATAATAGAATTCAAGACATTCCATAGTGTTTGAGATTGTATCTCACAGGTAGGCAATATCCGTTGTATTCGATGTAGAATGAAAAGAAGTTTTGGCGCAGAAGTCATAGCAGACAGCATAGATCTGGAAACTGTTTCAAGCCAATCCCCAAAGAAAATATACTTCTCGACTTACATGAGGCAAAATGATGAGCGAAGTGCACGTTATGATTGACTAATGTTATTTCGTGATAGCACTAAAAATAATCACGTGCACACCCTTTTCCCGTGTGAATGGCGTCTCATGCCGTATCTAAGGTTCTTGTTAGGTAAATAATGATTCCATGCCCACGATTCGGGATATTTGATATTACAACAAAGCTATATTTATGGAGGGTGATGGGGATGAGCGTGCCGCCTGTATGTACTGAACTGTTTAGCAAAACGTTCATTTGGGATAGGGCGGGAGACAAACATTGTGCTATTAACCTTATCATGTTATGCTATATGTACTATTCTGTCTATGGGGAAAGTGCATGTAAAAGACTCCTTGCTGCTATTCGAGAAGAGTAGCCTATGCGGAGATAGTGGTTTTTTCTTAGATTTATGTCCAAATAAAGATGTATTTGTCATCTAATAGCCGATGAGTGTTAATAAATGTACTTTAGTGATGTCGTTAAACAAACTTTATACTTTTATCTTTACTCGAAGGCGAGAAAGAAGGTTCGAGAAGTTGAAGGATCGATCCTCCTAAGTGGACCTGTTGGGCTATTTTCCGTTCCAACCACTGACTGGTTCATCAAAGGCCGTGGCATGCTCTATCCTGTCTGTGGGAAAGTGCTCATAAAAGAAACATTGCTGTAATTCGATTAAGGTATCATATGTGGAGGAAATGAGTTTCCTCTCAGATCATGAGTTAGTATAATCGTGTGTTGGCATCCAATAGCCTCTGAATATTACTCAATGTGCCCCAGTGGTCTCATTAAACAAACCAACTTTACTACACACTTCTGTGGTGTCTTATTCTTGTCAGACATTGGTAAACCAGTTTCTATAAACAAGGTATACGGTTACAAACACCTCAGTATAGTATATGGTTTCTAATTATCCCACTAACACAGTGTACAGGCCTATCCTACCGAAACACGTGCATTATTGCCTCAAATTGATTAGTGCTCAAACTGCCCATCACGGATATAGTCCCAGAACTATGCTTAATAGCGATAGCATGCTGTTTTCTAAATAATAGAGGAGAACCGTTTTGTAATATAACAGCCATAACTCATATCGTTTAGATTACACTTCGCCCTTATAACTCCTGGTTCATTCTAAATTAGTTTAAGATTTGGCTCGTTATTATCATTTTTTGTGTGCGTGGTGTTGTGATCTGCGTATAACCAAGTTAAGCTTTACATACCAGAACCGTTGTAGGCTTTGCACACGGCTTTGAATGCTTCTGGAGCGCCATCTGGTTTTATCAAGATCGTGTAGTCTCCCTTGAATTTCATCCCTCCACCTTGGTAGACCTCATCGCAATCTGCAAAAATACAAAAGGGATAATAATTACTTTTATATTAACGTCAACCTAAATAACCATCTGGTCAAAATGAGATCCTGCTTTGAACTCTAGTGCATGTCATCCTTTTTGTGAATCATATTGCGTTCAATATGACATGCAGCACAGGTGCGGACTACTCTGGGATGAGGGTCGTAGGATGGTGATCCGGAGTTATCTCACCAACGTGTTAACGTATATGTAAGCCATACCATGATATCTTGTTCCTGATACGCTCATGGGTTTCTGAGTTCTATCAGTATAATAATGAAGAGATATCAATATATAATCGCATGTGTTAAAACTCATCCAATTCGTTGACGGGGTTTATATTAAGGTTACGTTACATTGCTCTCAACGTACATTTTAAGTACTACCAATATTAGTATACGGACAGAGTGAAGCTGGTGAAACGACAACATTCAGTTATTAATACTGAAAGCCAGGAGCCAATTTGACGAAACATTGTAAGTCTAGTTTAGCGAGATTACGATCGCTCACGATTACTGATACATGTTAGAAAATATGCAAAGTTTATGTACTATTAGTTACGACTATGAAACATTCACAAATCCATATCTGCGCTAAATACCAATAAGGTCTGCGAAGCCAGCGTGTACAGGAGTTGAGCGAACAAACAGACGGAACCTACAAGCATATTTGGAGAAAGCGAAAATTTCAAGTAAATATTGCATGGTTTTCATGTAAACATTCTCTCGATAACATAAACAGTCGACACATACGGTAACGTCTGTGAATTGAATTCTTGTGTTATCCGAGGTGGTGGGGGTGGGGAGGGGGGAGTAATGTTGGCCGAGGCGTACGTAAACTCAGTCTTTACGCACATTTTGTACGCTGTGCGACCATAATTACATCTAGTGATCTTTGTAAATGTCAAACTTTCATGAATGACATCCGTCAATAAAATAATTCGGAAAATGTTCTCGTTTCCACGAATAGAACATGTTTTCATAAACACACCGAGAGTAGATAGGTCAGATCTAAACTACTATAAGACAAAGATAATACCAACCTAAAATATACCAAGACCTTTGTGAATAAAATAGTTAGCCACCTAAAATAGACGGGAAATGAATAGCAAATAGTTTTCAGCGGTCTTCGTGTGGAGAAAACTGTGTTTCCGTAATGTTGATAGAATCGTATGTTTTCTTTCTGTCAATGCATACGTCAATATCGCAATTCTTCTTTCACATCCGGGCAACAATGAAGAAGCATGAAGATGGAAATTGACAGAAAGAAGTTATTTTTCTTCCTAATACTAGTATATTATACTAAATATATATATAGTATTTTGGTAAAGGAGTCCGGGGTTACTATGCAACCGGCTTGTTATAATTGATTATATTGAAATCAACAAATGAATTTGATATTAAAGATATTTAAGCACACAGAAATATAATTAAAAATCTGTAATATCAAATTTTATTGTTATACACATTTTTTTGCTTATGTAATACGAAAGTATTTATAATTCTTAACAAAAGGATTATATGGAACAGGCACATTCAGCAAAACTGCAAGTAGCAAAGTATACTTTTATACTGTTTATCTAGACAGTGAACCGTGGCCATGTCAGAATGTCTTTGACTACATGATTCTGCAGACTGGTGAGTGAACTCACTGAGCGTGCTCACAACACTGCCAAAGAACACACTGGAACATACAACATGTATTCGTGAAATGTTCATATATATAAATTAGATGTACACGTGTGTTGGAAAGCAACACAGCGACATGTATAATGTGGTTATAGGTGTGCAGTATGTGTACGAACTGCCAAGGAAAATAAACTACTTTACGAACCAGTGGAGTGGCGTGTCCTATCGTAAACCACACGCACTATTTCACGTTTTCACATACCAGCACGACACGAATAATAATCATAACGATTGTCTGCACAATTGTTACATAGTCATATAATTAACCCTTTGTCTTCAGCCTTGCGTTCAATATCTCGAGCGTTCAGCTACCGACACAAACAATTTGACTGGTACCGATCGTGTACTATCATACCTGATTATATCACATTCATTTAATGTAGATGCAAACATCGGTGTCAAACCGTTTTGTGTCTGTCGGTAGCAGAACGCCAGCGCTATTGCAAGGCTGTCTTCAACCATTGGGTTTTACTATCGCATTGCCGAAAAGTAGATTTTCGTGAGACTCGTTAGTGCAGAATGTAATTAATGCAAGAATTATTTCCCTTCTCCATGCTTTGGATCTATTTACAGATCGATTGTGAATCAGTGTTGTTAGGAAAAACTCGCCAATTTTAACCCTGAATAATTATTTTATGTCTCTAAAACGACTGAAGTAAAATCATACCACGCGTTATCATGCATCGTTTACACTTTTACCCAATCATAAATGATCTCAATAAAATGCAGGACTGATACGGAAACACCCTCAATGTTAACACTCAACATACCATTCCTTTCATTATCGTGTGTATGTTCCTATATTGTGCTGTCCACCACCCACTTGCAGTCCTCATGTTGACACGTTTATGATCAGTTGTTCTAAAGATAAATGGTGGACCAGCGGAAGTCATATAGGTCTGAAGCACGTTCCCACCCGACATTGGAATGTCAACAAGCAGTAATATTTGATTGTGTTCTCTGATATACAGAGCACACTTGGACACATAAATACCACTTTCAATTGAGCAAGCGTTAGCTATGATTTAATATGTTGGTACATTTGAATAATTATACTGTAGTCAAATATCATTAACCAGAATTGGCAGAGCGGGTGTAGATCAGCGCAATAGTCCCCGCCTGAGGTTGGAGAAGTCCAAGGATCGATCCTCCTCAGTGATCCCGTGGGGTTATTTACCGTCCTAACTAATGATCTATCACTGGTTCATGGTATGTGCAACACTGTCTGTGATAAATTAATCCCTTGCTGTTAATCGGTAAGAGAAAGAAATCTATGTGCATGGCGGCAGCGGGATTTTCAGATCATATGTCAACAAAATCGTGCATTTAATATCCAATATCTTCTGATTATAGATCAATACGATCATGTTGTGTCGTTAAAGAAACCAACTCTTAGCCGATGCACGCTTTCTCAAATGCAATTTACGTCAAATGCCATTTTTATAAACAGAGTCCATCACGCATTGGAATACAACCACGTTCTGAATGAGGCCTATATACTTTGTCTAAAGTTCTACCTGGTGAATTAGGTGCTGTTTTAATCTTTACAAAACCAGGCCCAGATATTATATTAATCTTGACACGAGCCTCAAATATTGGTTGTAAAAACGCTTGGTTACGGCAATTTTGAATGGTATGTATATCGATTATGACCCAACGGCAATAGACTCTGCGTTCAGTATGGTGTCCATGCACACTGTGGATTTAGTTTCAGACTCCCAATTACTTTAACGTATATCGCATGCGCTGGAATAACACTATAGTAACCTATATTGGGTAACAGCCTTCACGAACGAGGTTAATGTTATATAGTTGTTTTCCCTCGCGTGGTGGTCTTCTCTCATTGGGAAGGCATGCTTTACTTTCCTAATGACGAGAATTCAGCTGTATACACAGATTAATAATTATTTCCTAGTGTGTTCATGCTCGTATCACAATAATTAAGATGACCTATGTTTGGCCCAACAGATGAAACTCATACACTGGTAAACGATCTCCGTATTTAAGACGGTGGCTAATAGAAAAAGAAGCGTACCTCGAGGCAGAATGCAGTCTAAGGATTTGGATTAAGTATGCTATTAATGCATAACGAAATCTAAGTCCTCTAACTTCATTAAACAGATGTACCTCGACTAATAAAGGTGGTGCGAGTGAACAGATTTGTTAAATTGCTGCATTTTTATTTTTCTATGTATGCATGATTTTAAGGCCTACACATAATAATTAAATGCATTTGAGTTAGGTGCTTGGGAAGGCGCGTGTTATGCCAGAAGCATATTGGCCTACAAAGTATATATCATGCTAAAGTTTGTTTTGCTTGCTTAAAAATATAATATATGAGTCAGGGGCACGGGCCGCATCCGTACATTTGCAAATTGAGAATTTTAGGGAATAAACGTACTTTTAAGGCATTTTAAGTATAGAAACTAAAACACAATTCTATGTTTTAAGTCAGACTGAAACATTATTTTATTTTTCAAAGACAAGACACATTTCCCGAGCTATTTACAGGCCAAATTCTTTCGCTCTGCAGTTAAGTGCCATCTCATAGGCATATGAGCTTACAAAGTATACCATGCAAAAGTCTGCTTTATTTGTTTAAACAATATGCCGTAAGTCAAACGTTGTTACCTCGAACTGTCTAATACGGAATACCTCGGATATCTATAAGATAGACAGACAAATAGACAATCTGTCCGCTTGTGAAGATATCTATAATTACATGTATATATTCCCCCAGTAAACTGTTTATCTTTCAGTCTCTTCGTGTTCCAAATAACAACGTTTGAGTGCGTTTGCTTTTACGTTATATAAACACGTCATGTTTGCATAATTTGTGTTCGCTTTCCTTACACAAGGCAACAAATCCAGCAATACCATTCCAAAAGCCGACCAGAGTCACGAGAGACACATTAGTCTGTCTGTTCGTGGAGGTAACGATCACACCTGTTGTTGCCTTGGCAATTAGAGTCGAAGGAGAGCCGATATTTAGATTGTTTTGCTTTACTTCATCACCTAGTGTGAAGCGTATAATCATTCCCATACACAAACTGCCCAACACTCGTGTCTACTTCCTCGTCTTTGGCATGATATGTTTACGTTCTATATCTTAACTCAACTCGTTCGCTGTCATGTTAGGTGAAAAGAAACGTAGATACACTTCAAAAAGTGCTGAGTGGCTTCCTGGTGGTTTACATAATAGAATATAGTGTTACCTATCGCCAGACGGAACACGAAATGTAGAAAGATCGATCAACGAAAACTCTCTAACGTATTTTTAGGAAAAGTATATTTTTGACTAAACTGTTCTATTTTCATGAAAATAAGAACATATTTGTTCTGTTTCAGTGTTAACCATGATTTGAAACAGATAGACGCTTAATCAAACTAAGATGTGTTTAATTTCATTTGCTAAAGCCCATACTCCATACTTTCAAGTACTATTGCCGATAAGGGACGTTTCCCCACTTTGAAGTCTCGATAAAATATTGTCGATGTTCTGAGATTCCCAGATTTAAAATATTAGGGAAAGCTAGCGAAGATTCCCAGCGTATCTTAATTTATCGCATTGTGAAGTAACTCTACTCCTTTTAATTGCAAGCATTAATAGCAACAGGTGCGACTAGATGATAAATTGTTGCCTGGTCTAAGTGGTTTATGGCTTGAAGTTCGCTGGGAACTCTCGCTAGCAAAGTAAAACCGCTTCAAGGCGAACATAATATGCTACTATACATTTCTTTGACACACAATTCTATATTGGGTTACAACTAACATTTTAATTATCAGGATGTACAGTTATCGTTATACATGTACTACAGATATCGTTATACTAAGTAAGAACATTATATTTGTAGTAACTATAAAATACCCTATTAGCTGGAAACATGTTAGAACTATACTACAACTTGAGAATCTTGAATGAACATCACTGTTGATTAGATAAAGCCACGTGAGTATATAAATAATTATTGAGACACTTGTTTCCAACTTCTACTCACTGCTACGTGTATACATGTATACAAACATATATATGCAAGGTACACATTTTATTAAAAAAGTGCCCCATTAACGAGAAAGATGCTGCAAACATGCAGCAAACTAATTTAATATGCTCTCGTATGGTGGAATCCACGATTTACAACTAGATAGTGCGCCTTTAATATATACATGTATGCATGTTCTCAGAAGTTCTAATGTTATTATACATGCATGTTCTCATGGCGTTCCACTGGTACATCTGTTACATATATGCATGTTCTTGTGTGTTCTACTAAAAAAATTAGTACACATGTTACTAACATACATGCGTGTTCTAATGCCTTCTACTGGAGATCTATCTTACATGCATGCATGTTCTGACTGTGTTCTGCTGGTGGTACAGTCATGTTACCTCGACTTTCTACAGGTACAGAAACACGCCTGTCAGTCAGCTGTTATAAGCAATCTACTGGTAATTTCACCCTGTGTCGATGAGCGGTACATGGACATGTTTTATTGGTGTGAACAAGGGATGTTATTGATTTTCTGACAAGTCATGCACGCGCATCAAGATATCGCACACTGCACGCGTCGTTTCGACACGTCTGAACATGACGTCACAATTGGTACAATACCATGGCGCTGTCAGTTAACAGCCAGTCACTTGCCTCAAGTAAAAACCACCTATCATCTAAGGATCTACTTTGTTCAAAGATTCGACAGCTGTGGCATACAAAACCAGACACGTTGCACAAACGGACTGAAAATAGATACAATTAATGGGTATAAAAACGTTTCTTAAACAAAGGGCTATTAATAAAAGAGGATCGCGAATATGCACGGTGTGCAGGAAGCTGTATTCTATTTAAAGAGTTTAGCAGCTTGCGTCTTCACACTGGTCACAGTGGTGTAGTGGTTAGACCATAAGACTCATGACTGGTAGGTACTGGGTTTATAGAAAGAAGAATAGCATTTTTATAGCAGTGCCGTTGTGAAAGGAATGCAAAATGGGTTGAATAATCATTAAAACATTATTGATGCAAGTCTGGTGTGGACTAAGAATCCTAAAGGTATGTAGGTCTGAGTACGTTATGCATCGTTTCGGACCTAGCATCTTATAGACGTCTATTCCTTTTATACACCGACTCGAACCCTAGTAATTGCACCACTACATGTACCTGTTAACAACGAACCGTGGCATACCTGTATATATGTGATAGTGCACATACATGAACACATACTGCATTATAATATATACTATTTCACAACTCACAATCTTCACTGTAACGCAAAGGCAGGATACTAGTTTATAGAGGATATTACATTCGTGTCCATGACAGACAATGTTTACGACACGAGTGCCTAAATTATCATATTTTCCGAGCGAGAGCGAGGGAAAATTATAATGATTTAGGCACCAGTGTCGTAAACGTCGTCTGTCATGGACAAGAATGTAATATTCTGTTTATTAGACTTGTCCTGCAAAATAAGCACTTGTTTACAAGCCAACGGTTCATTCCCGACGGTAAAAGGGCTATCGCCAGGTTGGCAGCTAATGACGTCATTATTAAATCGGGCCATGCGCCAATCAGAAACGACAGCCAAACTAAAAACATAATAATGTACTCTTATGACATCCAATCGTTAAGCAATGCTAAGAGGACTAACCAAGACGACTAACTAAAATTTAATATTTAATATGAACCTCGTTATGCTGAATTTCGTATATGTAATTTACGTCTAAACAGCTGTACAAGTGTGACTCTTAAATTCCTGTTGATTAATCTTAATTAATATACTGCGCAATCTCTAAACCCTGAAAGTAGTTTCCGTCCTTTACCTTTCACCATAGAACCTGCATTTCATACTGATAACCCACACGTTGACCCTCGCTCAACCTGATAAATGCAGTAGTAGTACACACGAGGCACAATAAAGGACAGACTAGTCGATATTTTACCAAAAATCACACGTAAACGCAAGCACAGCAGAAATTTCTCCTATATTTATCACGAATGAAATAGTATGTACCTCAGTGTTACTAGTATACTACTTTCACCCTGCTGTCTGGCAACATTGTTTAACAATCATGATTAGAGTGAACGAAAAGAAGAAGAAGAAGATAACACTCGTGTTAAATGGTCAAATTATAATCTTTCTTTGTGTAGGATTGAAAGGTTACAACGCTTCTCCTTCGCCTGCTGCTATAAGAAATCTAGCATTATTCTGGGCCAAAGCAAATTATGTGTATTACATTATTTTGTCAGTGTTAAAACAGTTTACACATTTCTTGAGGGAAAAGACAACATTTGTTTCTTATTTGTCATGGCAAAAACAATTAGTTTTAAGGAAATTAGTAGGTATAGGGCCAATTCCATAATACCTCACTCCCTCCATAACGTTGAGTATCATCCAGCAAAGTTGAGATCGGTAATTATACGTAATCTCAGACGTTTTTTTGTATTAAATACAAAAAACGTCTGAGATTACGTTTACAGTATACACGTGAGCATATATACACGAAGAATAGTCAATCAAATCAACATGTTCTTCATAGTTACTGTTAATAAGTTCAGATCATTTTTGTCAGAAAACTAAAGTTCTACACAGGTCTGACATAATATGATGCAAATGGTGCGCGTGTGGTCAGTTTACGAAAAGTTGCTACCCAATTTTCACCGTCAAAACTATAATTATTAGTATCAGGGGTGAAAAACATGTTTCTTACACACCTGTTGAAATTGACCCCATGTGATATTTATGGTCTCACACGGGTGATCTCTAACAGGCATGGGA
>JAULBR010095580.1:0-11786 GCA_032355825.1 Melanodrymia aurantiaca
CCCTGTTCAAAGAATTAAAATGGTTAACCATAGATAAACAAGTTCAATATCAAAAGGCTATTCTCGTATACAAATCAATAAATGGAATTGCCCCTCAATATCTACAAGACATGTTTAATAAAAGACAATCAATTTATGGTTTAGGATCCACAGATGAAGGAAATCTCTTAAAACCTAATAGGCCAGTCAAATTATGGTTTGACCCAAAACAAATTGCAACAGAAATGATTCGACCTGTATTCATTTAGGGAAGCCCAGCTGAACATCATACTAAAATATACTTTTATATAATTAGGGGAAGTAGGTCAAATATGCTAATTTATGTTAATATATAAGGAAATCGGGATTTTGATCATAACTTGATGAAAAATCATCCAATTAAGACAATTAAGGTGTGTAACCCTATGTGTCCATGGTCAAGGAAGCCAAAGAAGCTAATTTTAGTTAGAACATATTTGCATTATGGGTAATATGCAAATTATCCACAGCAATTTCCACTTTTCACACCGATATTTTAGATTTTAGTCCAACTTGATGTCACAACACCCAATTAAATCAATGTAAGTATCAAATCAGATGTATTCAGAGTCAAGGAAGATAAATAATCTATTAAAAATAAACTTAATAAGTTGCATTGTGGGAAATATGTAAATTAACCACTGTAATTGTTGATTTATGTTAATTAGTTGTAGTATATAAGGAAATCGGGATTTTGATCATAACTTGATGAAAAATCATCCAATTAAGACAATTAAGGTGTATAACCCTATGTTTTCAGGGTCAAAGAAGTCAAATAAGCTATTTCTAAGTGACTTGAATATGTTGCATCATGGGAAATATCAAAATATGCAAATTACCCAGCACTTTTGTGGAAAAATGTTCTATTGCTATTGTATATTCATCATTGTCAGTCATACATCACATCAGTTTCTGAGTTTGTACAGCTAATATAAAAGACAAAATATTGACGAGATGGCACTAAAGCAGTGATTATACCAAGCCGTCGCAACAGGTGGGTGCATCCTGCCCTACCAGTAGCGCAAACATAGTTTGTTTGCGGTCTTCATCGAAACGATAAAAAAAATCTAAACATATAGAATTAAGGTTTAGCATAAGATATCACCTATGTCATTACTGCTTCATATTGCAAAATAGCTTCGTAATGATTGTGTACCATAAAATGTGTTGACCCTTGCAATGGCCACAAGCAGATGTAGTCAAGTGAATCGACAGTTGCGCGCACCACAGATATAGTTGTACTGCATACTGTGCAGTTTGTTGAGAAATACATTCTTATCTTATAGATGTGTTCATTGGAGCAAACAATGAAATATGAACACTCGGCTTTGTCTATGATGGCAATACATCGACAAAGAAATATAATTGATTTGGAGTATTTCTCAATTGACAGCATTGATGAGACCTAACACTACAGTACTACGTTCAGACACGCACAGAACGACTAATTCAAGATGTCACACACCAATTAATTCTTTGTTCAATTTGAAATCATACGTTAACTTATGAATAGTTGGACTAACGAATAAACTGTCTTAGGGGCATTTATCAATGGATAGAGTTAATCTGTTCTATTGATAACAGCACTACGACACTATACGGAGAGGCAATTTGAAATTGTAATTAAGTTGATCAATAGTTGGGAGTTGTCAAACGACAAGGTTTGTGTTAAGTATTGTATGGTAACTAGATGACTGCACGTTTTTTAACAACCTACTCACAATATGTTATAGAATGGTTGAGAGGAATGTTAGGGATACCTGCATGTGCACGCTCCAAATATGAGTTTTTCCCCCGGATTGTTTTATCTTTTTCTGTTTTTAATTCCTCGTCTCAATTTCATAGGCGGATGCAAGATTTCAGGTTAGTAGGTGTCGCTTACAAGCCTCAGAAAGGGCCGGACAGATCCCACACTAGACGTGGGGGATTTTAATACTATCACCGGTGTAAAAGGAATGCAAGTCCGGCAATCTCGTAGCAAAATAGGATAAATAATTAAATGAAAGATTACGGAATTACAAAAAGTTTGAATTTGTACATGATTCCTGATTTCTGTTCCAATACAGCCTTGTTGTTCCATTACACCGGCTGGTTGTGCTACGACTTGTGTAATCTCTAGGTTATAATATCATATCAAAATACGGGGCATAATAAGATGAACGTTTACGGAATAAAACAAATAGCCTGATCTATAACACAAGATATTACTCCATAGTTCATGCGTTATTAGACGAACCACTGTCGGGGGAAATCGTACACAGGAAGTTGCGAGTTGTACTCAGACACTTTGAAAGTTACGAGGAGCTACATGTATTATGACTCCAGCGACAATAATGTCATATTATGATCAGTTTTCCAACGATGCTATGGATCTACGACATTTAAGTGATATTCGAGGATATTTTATGTTCATTTGTACCACACTTTGTTTCCACACTTCAGGTTACCGGTATATATTGATTAATAAGCGAACTTTCGCCAAATTCCTCACACCATGTGCAGTATTCAGAGCTCAACACTTCGATAAAAAATATCTTATAAATTGCTTTCTCCAAGTTATATGTCAGTAAATATTGTTGTACACTTTTGTTTATTCTATATTATGGCTATATTTATGATTAATTTATTTTTGTGGCAGTTTTTTTTCAAGTAATTGGTACTTCCTTAATGTACTGTTACCGTACAGTGTGTGCAGAATGGTTTGCTTTTCTCACCTTTATATAGGATATAATTATTCTCAAAGATGATGAAACAATCATTATTGATTGACAAACAAAACGCCTAGTTATTGTGGAAATGCTTGGAATATAATGGTTTGAATTAGCACATCCATATCAAATTTTCACAGTTGTGCATAATTAAACTTACTTTAACTATATTTACCACGCAAACATCATACAATAAATCTGCTCACAACCCACCTTAAATGTTTGGTGAATTAATAATACCTCTAATTCGCCCTAAATTCTTCGTATGTAATATTTTGTCAGCAAACGCATGTGTGCGTTCCTCCCAACTTTCAGAGTATCTGAGTACACCTCGCAACTTCCTGTGTAAAATTCCCCACAGTGAGAACAAAATTCCATAAAGTATGTGATTTAGACGACACTGGGAAGGACACATATTATTATGTACGTGTGTCTCTTCTATTTGCCGTTTCAGCGAATAATAGATTGGTCTCAACAGAGTTAACAATTACAATATTAGTGCGGTAAAAAACATTGAAATTGAGCGCGCACCACACAATCAGATAAAGGTTTTTAATGCGCGCTGCTAACGTACTGTTTCTTACTAGATAATTGCAAAAACTAAATCATAAAAATGCACAGACAACCTAGCCTTAAATAGCCACCGAAGTGACTGGCAAAGTTTGTTTGTTTAACGACACCACTAATCGGCGGTTATTCGACGTCAGACAAATTGCTACATTGACACATGGTGTCAGAGGAAACACGTTGTCGCCGCCTAGGCTACCCTTACCGAAAAACGACAAGGACTCTCTTATGTGGACTATCCAATTACAGGATAGAACACACCATGGAATTTGATAAACCAGCCGTGGATCACTGGATAGGATGGAACATAATCCACAAAACGCATTCCGCTGAGGAGAATCGAACATTCGACCCATCGTACCACAGGCAAACACACTTGCAATCGCCTATGTCACCCGCCCCCTCCACTCCACTCCCATCGACCAAGGTCCAGAAAACGAAATTGAGTACACATTTTGAGAGCTTAGCTACGCGTCTGACATTGAACAAAATCCGAATAATATATCCTTTACAGAGTCGACAATAATACAGTGGTTAATTTTACATATTTCCCTTTATGCAACATATTTAGTTTACTTTGAATAGCTTATTTAGCTTCATTGACTCTGAAAACATCAGATGTGATACTTACATTGATTTAGTTGGGTGTTGTGACATCAAGTTGTGACTAAAACCTAAACTATCGGTTTGAAAAGCGGAAATTGCAGTGGATGATTTGTACAATAATGTATATTAACCATAATGCAATATATTTTCTAACTAAAAGTAGCTTCTTTGGCTTCCTTGACCATGGACACATAGGGTTAGACACCTTAATTTGTCTTAATTGGATGATTTTTCATCAAGTTGTGATAAAGTTAGTTAATTAGTTAGTTACTTATAACCTATTTAGGTGCTTATATCCAATTAAGGTTCAATCACGTCTGTCATGGTCACGCAGGCCAGCTGCCTCGACTGCCTGTCCAGGACAGAAGTTAGTGTTAGTATGAGAGGGGAAACAGCTAATCCAAATTGATAAGTAGCAAGGGATCATTCATATGCACTTTCCCAGACAGGTTTGCACATACCACGGCCTTTGTTAAACCAGTTGTGGACACTGGTCGGTATAAGTGGTATTGCACCTACCCATTGAGCCTGGCGGAGCACTCACTCTGGGTTTGAGTCGGAAAGTGAGATCCACCCGCGGGATTCGAACACCGTTCCTACCAGCCTGTAGTCCGTGACGTTAACCACTATACCACGGAGGTCGGTGTACTGGGCTTCTATTTGCGTCCATACCATTTGATCTACAACTCGTACATCAAATTTTGTTGTATGCTTTTGGTTCCCCGTATGTTGGAAAGTGAATATAAAAAAGACTAAGAGTATTTCGAGCTTGTGGGTCTGGGATCGCTCCTTCTCTGTGGTTCCAATCTAGTGCCTGAGTGGTCAACGACCAGAATATCAAATATTATAGTGGTATGTGCTATCCTGTCTGTAGTAAAGTGTATATAAAAAAAAGTATTTCTGCCAATCGAAAAGAGAAGCCTATGTGGTGTCAGAGGATTTCTTTTGATGCAATTTGTTAAAATAATGACGTTTTTTGACAACCAATATTTATAATGCTATAGTTTTTGCAAATTAACAAATAATGATATTCATATCCAATAATTTGTATTTAAGCTGATGTTTACACGAACTTGAGACCTCGGATGGCATCAGATGGTCTCGGATAGCTTTGGGTAATCTCGGATACTATAGTCTCGGATAACCTCGGGTAATCTCGGATGCTATAGTCTCGGATACTATAACCTCAGGTAATTTCGGATGATATAGCCTCGGATACTATATCCTCAGGTAATCTCGGATGATATAGTCTCGGATACAATAACCTCGATTAATCTCGGATGCTATAACCTCGGATACTATACACTCGGGTAATCTCGCATACTATAACCTCAGGTAATCTCGGATGATATAGCCTCGGATACTATAACCTCGGTTAATATCGGATGCAATAGCCTCGGATACTATACACTCTGATAATCTCGAATACTATACACTCGGATAATCTCGGATACTATACACTCGGATAATCTCGGATACTATACACTCTGATTTATAATCTCGAATACTATACACTCGGATAATCTCGGATACTATACACTTGGGTAATCTCGGATACTATAGCCTCGGATAATCTCGGATACTATACACTCGGATAATCTCGGATACTATACACTCGGATAATCTCGGATACTATACACTCGGATACTATACACTGGGGGTAATCTCGGATGCTATAGCCTCGGATAGCCTCGGTTTTATGAAATCTAATCCATGTCTGTGAGATTGAAACTGGTAAGATATACATGAAGAAAGGAGCCTGTGAAAAAATGATTGACGGTTTTAGAAATATAACCTGTTCGTTCCCACCTCGCTAAATACACTTGATACATGCATAGGGCAGTTAGATTTAAAGTTTGTTTGTTTAGCGACAACACCGGGCCACAGTGCATAATTAATCAACGACTACCGTAAACCGGGTAATATTTACGGCTGTAAATTTTCACGATTTCGAAAAAAACCGATCAACTCACGCTGGGTATTTTTTTGGGATGAAAACAACAAATTGTTATATTTATTGATGAATATCATTCTTTACTAATTGTTCACGGGATGGTAATTTTTGTGGTTAATTTACAAACGTGAAAGACACAAAAAATGTATATACGCGCAGGCATGCGGGTATTTACCTAATCAGTTTAATTAGTAAGAAATTATTACATAGCCAAATCGATATTCAAATAATCTTTAAATTCTGTTTTCTCTTTATGTGCATTCAGCATTTAGAGTCTTTATTTTTAGGTTCATCCATCATTCAGGGAATTATGACGTGCATTCAGCATTTAGTGGCTTTAGTTTTTACGTGCATTCAGCATTCAGTGCCTTTAGTTTTTACGTGCCTGCAGCATTCAATGATTTTTACGTGCATTCAGCATCAGAGCATTCAGTGCCTTCAGTTTTAAAGTGCTTTCAGCGTTCAAGTTCAAGTTTTTATTTCCCTTAAAATTTGTATCTCATCAGCATATAGACATCGTTATATAATATGTACAAATAATGGCGGAGTGGTCTACAACAAATAAAAATATTTACACGTATAATGTACAAATAAAATTATATTTTTATCTTGTGTAAATTTAGTAACAGCTTTCAGTTTATGAGCTTAGAGTTAACTTGTCACGTAAACCACGTACATTGGAGAATCACAGACCCAACACACGTAGCAGCTTGCCTTACAACCTGTCTTGTTTGAAAATAAAATAAAAATTATTAACGTTTCAAGTAGGGTTTTTTAATGCAGGTGTGAGACCTATTCGCCGTATCGGTTAGCGTACACCTGGGTATTCCGTGTTACCGTGTATCACCTGAGACTCGTTCTAATCTGCACCACAACAAAACGATACAAAGAAGCACCCGCCAATTCATTACAAACCACTGATCGTTATACCTGACATGCTAACATTCGTGGACCTGCAAGCCTTTCTCTCTCAAACACCCTGTTGACAGTTGTGGGGAATCCTCCACCCGTACGGGACAGCGCTGTAAAGGATATTTGACCCCCTAAACACCCAAAAGGTCGCGCCTGTGGATAAACCGTAATTCGATAATTCATTATGGGGGCAGTACAGGCCGATTGGCATGCAAGACATGGAATGCGGCTTCACATTCGTTTAAAGCGCGCGCTGACAGCTCGGCAGACGATATCCTATGATTATCAGGGGAGATAATCTACTACTGATGACGCTAAGAATGTTGTACATCGTCCCGCGAAGTTAGTGAAATTCACAAATTGATTGAGGATTGAAATACTATTTATTCGGCCCGGGACAGACTGGACTTAAAACTTATATATCCTCCATCAAAATTCCATTTCAATTCTCTCTTTTTTTAATTTGAATAAATAGTCCGGTCCTCTTTTCTCTTCTCTTATTTATATTTCGGCCTCCCATCTAAAATGCTCCAATTTACTTCAATTTTTGAACGAGCACTCTATTCTTACCTTTTTTCATTTTTGGCCTTTTATTATTTACCCTCCACTAAATTGCTTATCAAAATTTACTTCCATATCCCATCCCCCTTCTGTCCTGGACAGGCAATCCAGCCTCCTGGATTGCGTACCCAGGACAGCGTGCTTGAACCTTAATTGGATATAGGCACGTAAATCTTCTATTAAGTAAGTAAGTAAGTATTGCTTTGAATTAATTCAAGGGCTTTGGAAGGGCCTTAAATTCAATTGTCTGTCCCTGTGCATAACTATCAAATTTGTACTCATGGATATGCATACCATTATATGCTCTCCCCCACAGACAAGATGGTACATATCACTGCCTCTCCTACACCAGTCGTGGACACTGGTCGGTGTAAGAGGAAGGACACCTACCCATTGAGCATTCCACAACATTAACTCTGGGTTGGAGTCGACGCTGTGATTAATGATCAATAAATGGGATTCGAACCCAGTACCTCCCATTCTTAAGCCCGATACGCTAACCACTGCGCTACCGAGGCCGATATAATAATTATAATAACAAGCTCTGGCGTCGTAAAATACAATAATGGCATTAAGGCATGGCCTGGGTGTCGCTAGTCATGTAGAGATGAGGACATAAAACAGTCTTTGATGCCGTGATTCAACCTCGTGCCACATACAGGGCACAATCATCATCAAGACTTCAAGGTAATACTCCGTCAATTGAGCACAACTTTTAAATTACCCACAAAAATGTACTAAACAATCTGAAATCAATACATCGGTAATTGATACCAGTTGGTAATCTCGTTGTTGTCAGAAAGACGGAATATACACCGTACAGTTGAAATATTCTTTCTTTTCATTTGGTTTAATTTAATTTAATTTAATTTTTTTAAAGATTTTATTGTCCCCAGAAACATAGGCAGTGAACATGTTCACTGCCTTATACATAATAAATGAATAATAATGATTATGATAAAATATACAATGTAATAAGATGAATAATGGTGATGAAAGCAGCCATCCAATCGTGTAAATAAATATAAATGGTGGCTATTTCATGTTCTGCTTCTGGTAGATCGTAGTACTAATATCTCCTCCAGAACAGAACACATCTCATCCTGGACTCTGCTGCACTGCCTTGGTATGGGAGGCTGACGACAACCGAGCTTAGATGTGATGTCGCTTTGAACGGGTAACGGGTAATGTGGTTTAACGCCTTCATCCATCCGAAGGATGTTGTAGAGGGCACTGAGATTGAGATGATGTCCCGACTGTAGTCGGGTCGTCTTCTCAATCCCAGAGGGGTCGCTTTGAACAGTAAGTGTGTTATTATCATAGCTTTGCTACAATGCAACTTTAATGCAGACAACTTTAAACATTTACCAAAACTTTAACTTGTTATATTATAAAATAAGTGAATAAGTATAATTATGTTTACTGAATGCTATTATTACTTGTAATGTTTAAATTACAACTTGTTATATTAATATTTTGCCGTACCACAAGTGCGTAACACGGGAAAGCCGTGTAATAGATAATAATTATGTTTGTGCGCGATTTCGTCCAAGCTGTGTGAAGTGCTCTCAATAGATTAAGGCACAGTAAAACTAATTTGCCTAGAACGTATCTGCACTGGATGATAGAAAGTATTATTTAGTAAATCATTCATTAACTAGTCGGGGGAATCTCTTCAAGTTAAGTACAACGATTTCGCTCAGCGCCTAGTCCATGAAGCAAGATTGGTCTTTGGCGAGGTCTGCCTACTTTACCGTTGAGTAAGTCATTTTCTGAAAACTTGTATTTTTTAGACGTTGTCTAACTCAAAAAAGAAATTTACCAAAAAAATTACAATTTTTGCGCTTTATATTTGCCAAATATCTCAAGTACTTGGGCAATTGATTGCCGCGACAGCTTTTTAAAATGAATACATAAAAGACAACGTAAGATGATGGTCATAAATATAAATTTGTTAGCACCGTAACATTACGATTGTATATCTATATTATAGTATTAATCACAAAATGGTTGTGCCATTTTGCAGTAAATTGTATCTAACGTATCAACTATGTTTATTTTAAAATTAAAATACTTTACAAAACATAGTTAAACTTATTAATTTTAACGACTTATTTTAAAATTTAGAAATAGAGACAATGAAGCTTTTAGTTTTATAAAATAATAAAAATAAAAAATCTATTGTGCTCATAGATTATCACAAGTATTATACAATCTAATCCTCAAATAAACATGTCCATTCACTGCTACTTTCATATTCATTTGATTATTTGCAAAACAAAATTCAGCGAACTACATAATATTAGATGATCAAGATCGTAATAAAAAAAATGTCAACGCCGCAGAAAACACTATCAACGCCGTAACAAAAACTGTTACCGCCGTTAAATGGAATAAAAACATTGTATACATATTATTCTATTATTCTACATTCAATATTTAATACACACAGTGGTCAGTTAATGGTTCAGTATTGAATACACACAGTGGTCAGTTAATGGATGTACTCATTTCAGGTCCCAAATAGCTGCATAGTTCTCAATAAAGAAAGCATTACAACAAAGTTTGTCAACACGATAATCAAACATTGCTATCGTATTGACTATTATGGTGTAGACCATTTCCAATCACCAATGGTTGTTGTCCATGCCATATTAACTTACATGATTCCCTACCCAGTATCGCTAGTGGGGTATGCAAATACCATCCGTTAAGTGACAGTACTTGTTCGATATATGAAGGCATAAAACGCCTTATTATCACGAACGGTAAGCAGGTTCTGATTCGCGATATCAGAGAAAATCCATTACTAAATGGCAGGCCTGATGGAAATCAATATCAGTTATGCAATATCAGCATGTTTGCACGTACACAAACGCGACCCGATGTTTTCATTGCACTACTGAAATGGCTTCCAATCAATCAGGCCAATCAGGAGAGATGTTACATCGCGCGTGAGGACGCATGCTGGGGCTGGTTCAGGTTGCACTACACTACTTGAAGTTGTTGTACTTGTCACGTGCATGTTGGTTGTGGACAAGTTGTAAATATTGGGTGGAAATTAGCGCAACATTCAATCAATGTTTTACTCCTTTGCTCCCTTCAAAGATGTTTACACACGTTTTCACAATAGCAGCTGTTTTATTCTATAAATATGTTTGTTTTGCTAAATTGGTATAAACTCAATATAACCATGCGACTATGGCTGGAACAACATCGCGCGGTCTGAACAAACGGCAAGGTACTCAATGCATATGTACAAAGTGCTATATTTAATAAATGTCTTCTTGTATTTACCAACTCACGGATATGGCAGTTACACAACAACGTCCACACGTTTCTCTTAACAGTTCTCCAACTTTACATATATGTATTACCACAACGGGCACTCTAACCTGGTAAAATAAATATAATAATATCTGCGAAATTATAAAACATTGGTATAACGTGTCATTTGATTGGATTGCTAAAACCATTCTAGCCAATGACAGGAACGTTACTAAAATATGACGTCATAAATATTATGGTAAATATGACGTCACGTATATCGGAGTACTTTGCAAACTCTTCTTTTTTTAGTGCTATATCGACGTGAAGCCAGTGATCCACAACTGATTTACCAAATTCCGTGGTGTGTGCTATCCTGTGTATGGGAAAGTGCACATAAAAGAGCAGCCTATGTGGCGGCAGCGGGTTTCCTCTGAGACTATGGGTCAATATAACCATGCGTCTGACGTCCAATAACCGCCGCTGATATATAATCGATGTGTTTCTAGTGGCGTCGTTAAATAAAACAAACTTTACTTTTTACTTTTACATCGACGTGAATTATGTTTTGAAAAGTGTTTCCCAATGAAATGTGTGGAGTAATAAATACAATATTAAACTCTCTACCCTGTATTATCAAGTTTAGGTCCATCGTGTTGGTCGAGATTACGTTTCGGTAAGATTGTCCGCAAGATTGCTAAAATATTTATTGATGACATTCCGTATTGGGATATTATTATATAGCTATTGGTTCGAGTTTAGGATGGATGTTAAAATGCATGCGCTCACAACCCTAAGAATGGATGTTAAGTTAAACTCGCCCTTGTACACACTAATCAACGGGGTATATTGACTATCACACAGTCATATTGCTTATGTGCAAGCACTGGAAGACTTAATCTTCCAGTCAATTTGTCTGTCGGGTTGCCTACCAAATATAAGACGATACCTTGACGACTCCGACAATGATAGCGCGATATAATGACGACTCGAGGCTGATTTACCACCAGCTGTTTGTCACCACGTGGCTAAATGACGGATTGGACACGGTAGATGTACGACCAGGGTGTAAATACATATTGCATTGTATAAACCGGCCTCCGTGGTGCAGTGGTGAACGCTATGGACTTCAGGCTGGTAGGTACTGGGTTCGAATCCCATTCGTGGCATATGGGATTTTTAATCTCAGTATC
>JAULBR010095591.1:0-11786 GCA_032355825.1 Melanodrymia aurantiaca
TTGACAACCCAATCAGATGACACGTTATACCAATGTAGTGATATTTCTCACTGAGAAAATATTATTTATATTTCCCCGGTTATGCTTGCCCTCTGGGGTAATAAACAGTAAGTATGTGACTGCAATAAAAATCATTCCTCGATAATAATTTAAATAAAACCTCAATGTAGACAATTCGGTACCGTAATTACAAATAAATTCTAAAAGTGAACTTACACATGAGGAACTTTTTCTCGCTTCGGATACATCATAAACTCCGGTTCCTTCAACCACGGTGGCAGCTTCGTAATGATCTGGTCTGCTAGTGTCAAACTATTGGACCGATTACGGTACCTCCTTGGCATATCTGCAGCCCCAAGATCACCAACAGTGTCAACCGATTCTGATATCTCCATGCTTCTAACATTTTTACGCAATCTTAAACTTGTCAGTCTTTTGTCAATGTTTTCCTTCCTTGATCCATTGAACTGCTGTTCTGTTAACTCTTTGTCGTCTGTTTTTTCATTTTCTCTACATTCATGGACAAAGCCATTCTGCACACTTTCAGGAAGTCTTTCAGTATCCATGATTATTTATCTTTAAAAAAATAGTCACTTGCTTACACTGAATTGAAGCTCTGCATTTCAGTACCAAACACCTACAAATCATAGATTGCGTCAGGATAGGAATAACAAGACTGACTGACAATAAATAACCAAGTAGGCCAACCCGACCTATATCGCTGGGAAAAAACTGTTTATTCGACCTTGATCTTGAGCCAAGACATGCAGCATATCGTGCGTGGAACCGTTCGATGGATCTTACAACGGTACTTTATTTTTAGTAACAACATCACGTGATCACCGACATGAAAACATTGACAAGTTGACTGAGATAACGCGATTCGGTCGGTGAAGTTAACAGGACAATGCTGGTAAAGACAGGGAGTGAATAAACCTAACTAAGCGATAGGTGTGGGGGAAATAAAGCATACGTACGGACTGTCCGGCTGCCATACACGACTCGTTCTTTCTTGTCCAGTAATCGCTTCAACTGTGTTCATGCTCTTTGCACGGCGAAGCCGTGGCCCATTGGAAGCCATTATTTGATTGGTGGATAACATCTAAAACGCGAAATTATGTATTTGACACTTGTGAACAGCTAAAACACGGACATCAGTATAACTTGAGTTGAGTGTTTGAGATTTTATAGCGTGGGAAGGGATTGGATGACGGTGTTTTAGGGTCGTCCGCTCCCAAGAATTTGCAAGTACAGGCATTGGTGGGAGGTAGTGGGCCTATCCATCCCTGAAACCGCCGATAAAAAATAATGTGATGAACTTTTACGGAATGAAACAAAATGCCTGTTCATGATCCATAAAACGAGCCTAATAAAGAAACAAACATAAAAGTGTGTGACTAATATAGCACTGTAAACAATTATTTTAGTTATGTTGATGGGACTCTTTGCCTCAGTCAACGGGGAAGGGTTTCGGGTCGGACGTAGATTTATGTGTTAACTTAAAGAGAATCGCCTCCGTTTTTCGCGGGAAAATAGATACCACGTGACAAATAACATTGGGTCTCTGTTCGCTGCACTCCAAATAATAGCGTGACCTTAAAAGTATAACAACTTTTCAAAATGTTATTTATAGCGATCGATGCGTATATTGTAAACGGAGCAATTTAACGTAATATAATGACAGTTTGACATTTCTGTTGTTGTTTGTAGTCATATAATAAATGTATGCAATTATGTAGATGAACAAGGACAGTGTTTTCGCTTGCTATAATGATTATACGCAAATAAATTGTCTTGTGGCTGGCTCCACTGCTTTTATCACGAGAAATGGTGAGCGATCGTCTTTAAATGAAAAAAAAAAAAAAAACCCAATAATTTATGAGTGAGAACCAACTGCACCGATTCGCATGGCACTTGCCAGTACAACAAAATAACCGCTCGACTAAACCAGTATAGTTAAAAAAACAACTCTGATTTATGATGTGTCCTGTTAAGCACTCGGTTCGACATCAATGTAATACAATCATGTAACTCATATCGAAAAAATGTTATAGCAACATTCAGTGATGAAATCGTTCTCTCCCTCCGGTGGCATACATCTTAAACTAAGATCCACCAATCACAAGTTTAAACCGGATGCCACCAGTCAGTGGGAAGGATATGCTCGTGTTTCTCGAACACTTGGTGTTACCACTATTTAGACTGTATTCTATGTATAGTATTTCATCACGGCTTCGCTTAAAATCCATCTGGGCTGTAGTAAGGAGAAATGCTTTCATAATGTTCGGATTGTTAATCCTTATGCGTATACGGTGTCATCCGTACTGGACTTATATTAATATGACAGTTCCTTTATTACACAATTTCAATACATCGTTTGTATTTAATAGTCAATCACAACCTGTCTAGAACCTGCATTTGTAATAATTTCAAACAGCTAATAAGACTTCCAACTGATAGTACACCGAATACTGGAACAGACTGCGCCTCAACACAGTATTATACTCCACTTCGTACACGTGTAGCAGTCTATTTATTGCATTTGCTTTTCCTTTCCCAGCAAAATGACACAAATGTGTTCGTTGTATATTTCTCACCATTGTCATTAGGCATTGCGTACCCGTATCATAAATCAGATGACAGAGATGCAGAGAACCAGGAATATTGAATCCAATCAACTCAACTCCGTGAAGTTCTTAATATTAGAAAATAGAGTGGGTGAATTCAACATAACTATAATAAATAATTATGTCCATGCTTGTGTACCCGTGTCGTCAATCCACTGTGAGTCCCGGGGGTACAGTAACGGTATCATCATCATCATCATCATCATCATCATCAGTGTACCCCTGTCGTCAATCCACTGTGAGTCCCAGGGGTACGGTAACGGTATCATCATCAGTGTACCCGTGTCGTCAATCCACTGTGAGTCGCGGGGTACGGTAACGGTATCATCATCAGTGTACCCGTGTCGTCAATCCACTGAGTCCCGGGGTACGGTAATGGTATCATCATCAGTGTACCCGTGTCGTCAATCCACTGTGAGTCGCGGGGTACGGTAACGGTATCATTAGAGAGGTTTGGGAAGACGCATTACGTCTCCGTCCTAGGTATTTTGTGCGTGCTACGTCATCGATTCTGCTGTTCTGTTCAACGCTCACGTTAACGGAATATATCGCGGCATGCGATTGTACGTCTTGGAAGCGAAGTACACGGATACGGAATACGTCTGGCCAAACCTCTCTAATGTCATCAACGTCAGGGCCTAAACACATGACACGATTTAGAAAATATGGCGAACAAACCATGTTAACATACTTATTATAATTATCTGTTTTGAGGCTTGTAGTATTTGTGTTAGTAATGTTACTCAATGATAATGTTGGCCATGTCCTCAATGCAACAGATATTAAGGTTACTCAATGATAATGTTGGCCATGTCCTCAATGCAACAGATAGTAAGGTTACTCAATGATAATGTTGGTCATGTCCTCAATGCAACAGATAGTAAGGTTACTCAATGATAATGTTGGCCATGTCCTCAATGCAACAGATAGTAAGGTTACTCAATGCTAATATTGGCCATGTCCTCAATGCAACAGACATGTCATGGTATAAATATAATGCTACTATACAATGAACGAATTTGTACACGTCTTGACCAGCCTACGATAATGTTTCCCTCAGACTGAGCATTCTGAATATTTCTCATTCCTAATACATGTATATATTAATGTTTGTGACTATATTCCAATAACATCGAACATTTGGTGTGTGTTAATCCACACTCAAACTTGGTTATCTGAAGTTGCCTGGTTGGCGAAATCAGTTCGAGATAGCAATGTTCGCCATTGCCGTGTGCAGATAGACCCATTAAATATGTTGGTTATGCGATTCTTTTGTCGTTTAGATTTCAGTTAATTCAGATATCTGTTTCAAGACATCCAGGCTATTCACAATAACACAATGTCCCAGATAACGATGTTTGACTGTGTATACCTCGGTATATCAATTAATCTAGATTACAGAGTTCAAGATAAAGAAGTGTAATGTAACCGTCTTTCATTGCAACGTCTTTAAAGAATAAATGGACATTCATTAGCAAAAATAAATACTATGTTTTAAAAGATTGGACTTAATAATAATAAGTATGCTGTCTTAAACACACTTTCCGAATGAGTGGTCTGTCGACCATTCCCGTCCCATATACGTACAGGCCTGGGTGTTGGGTATGGACTCCCGATAGAAATGAGATGAGACTATCGTCTTTGATAATCCAGTCGTGCAGTTTAGGTGGAAATGCAAGTGAACAACAACCTGAGTTACATCAGATAACTATAGCTTGCATTGTAACATGTTAAATCTAGCCAGGTGTTCTAGTATACATTAACACGTGATAATCGGGATCGGTGTATTTGGGGTTACTCGTGCTTTGTCGCAGCGTTCCTTCGACTCTGTCTTGTGCAGAGATGCAGATTTGACCCTATCAAAGTTTTGTCATTTAGATGACACCATCGAACATTGCACTGCATAGAAGTATCTCACACGTGTTGCACACACTGGATCATCTCTACATCTGTTTCAAGGGATCTATTAACGACTCTGTCACTTCCCAGTTTCAAGGGATACTAGTATATCACTTTCATACTCATATTTGTTTCAGAGCAGCTAAAATATATGGTTATATTCAACCACAGATTACTCTTTAGACAAACTGTACCATGAAGATATGTTGTTCTTTTCCATACCATTTCCGGGTAAGCTAACATTTCAAATTTGGATCAACATATAAAATGTCCATATATTGAGAGTAGGCAACATTTCCAGTTATGTCCATAGACAGCTTTTCTGTAAAATTGAACTGTCACTCAACATTTGGAGATGCTCACACGTTTAAGGGAAGCCGAAATTTGCAGTTCTAATTCATTGAACCCTTAACTCTCATCATTTGAAAATATCTATACACTTGAGGAACG
This sequence comes from Melanodrymia aurantiaca, assembly GCA_032355825.1. Lineage (NCBI taxonomy): Eukaryota > Metazoa > Mollusca > Gastropoda > Neomphalida > Peltospiridae > Melanodrymia > Melanodrymia aurantiaca. The sequence continues at coordinate 4,977 of JAULBR010095591.1, forward strand.
CCAACATGTTCTGTGTGTATCTCCATTCGTGCACAACTTACAGGAAAACTGGACACTTACAATTTGAAAATATCCATCCATCCATGCAGTTACCCCTTCTGGGAAACATTTTGAGTCATGTTCATGCACAAACAAGGAAGGCAACATTTTCAGTTATAATTCTTTCACATCTTCTCAGGAAAACTGAAGTGTCAACATTTGGAGTCATGTTCCTACACTGAATTCCAGCTATGTTCGAACACATTGTCAGACAAATCTAACTTTGTAATGACACCATTGGATTGGTTGTGTTTCTTCTGCCGTTTGTACCTCCTCAGTATCAGCTGAAGGGAATGTTGCAAAAAACCATGGTACATCCATATCTCCGTTTCGGCACATTACGTTCCCAATAGGTACAACTCGGCGAGGAAAGTCCTGCAAATGATCACACAAAGTTGTACCAGCAGCATGGTATTTAGATTAAGATGGACCGCTCCTGTATTGCTGTAAAGACTTGAACTGTTTGTTTCGCCCACGATCGCATCTGAAATAGAGATAAAATAGCGATATACATGTGTAATGTAACTACGAACTATTCGTTTCATCAGTGCCCTACTAAAATGCCAATAGATGATATATTTTAATTATTCTAATATTAATGAATTAGGTGTTTAGTATTTTTGCATTATTGGTATTACCAAGAAGTTGGTGCTAACTATGACAGGATATTGATGATTATGACATCGAAAAAAGTTGTGCCTGCTGCTGCTGCTGCTAATGATGATGATGATGACGACGATGATGATAATAATTACTATTAGTATAGTGTTGGTGATATGCGTTTGACAAACATGACATATTGTTGATGATAACGATCTACAATGCACATGATTATAGCGATAATTGCTTCACGTTATGAAACTGAGTTGATAACGACGGCACCATTGGCAACAGTTATATAACCAACATAATAATTATCAACTACACATTTAAACACCAAAAGCATTAGAATAGCAAAAACGTATATCAGCACAAGGCAGAGTGGAAGTGGTATTCTAACAAATTAATACACAAAAAGCTTAGCCAAAGGAGTACTGACGCTAGGTGTTGGCGAGAGGTGGACAGCAATTTGATTTTACAAAGCGTTTTCTTAAGCCAAGTGATTTTAAATTAAACCTGGTTGCTCAACGCACTGTAGATAAGCATCGCATGAAAACAAATATACATCTGTATGTTGTACACCTAAAGACCTTTGAATCGGCGTGAATCATTCATGATGGACTGTGAAGTCCTCTGCCATGCATGATGCATGGCAGTTTCGCCGTTAATCGCGGTCATTCAGTCAAGTGTGTCGAAATAGATTCTTGTCTATAATATACCAACAAAAAAACATCCAGCGATAGTAATAATTCATTGTTCGTATTTACTGAACCTTTGGCGATGAACCAGTTGTTTATCGTATATGATACTGAAAAGATAGACGAATTGATAATTGTATCACTTGGAAGTTAGATTCATGGCTTGTATTGATTTATAGAGAAACCGGATTTATCTGCCATCTAATCGCAAAGATGATCATAGATCTTGGTAAGATCGTAAAGTGGTTTACGGGATTCGAACCCTAATTCCACGATTCGCACAGCACTTGGCATTCCAACACCATAACCGCTCGGTCAAACCAGTCGTTCTTTAAAAAGAACGTCAGCTTAACCGTGTTATTTGTCAATATCGGCATATTACCTACCAGTCCTAGACTTACTATAAGAACCTTCTGACTGTGATTTATATCAGTCTGGTTATGACTAAGATTCCTGGGTGTGTAGACCCGCTAGCATTATACACACACCGGGGCAATAATTAGGAAAATAATAAGTATAGCCATAGTGTTTGCCGTCTTCATCGAAACGATAAAGAAGCATAACACAGTTTATAGTAAGGTATTGCATCAGACATCATGTCTGATGAATGGTTCGCCTGGGTTCTATTCGAGACTGCGCGGTTGATCAAGTATTAATGGTAGCCTATATTTGTTTAATTAAGATGTAAACGTGCAGGATTATACTCTAATTAGAAGGAAAAGAGATCGTTGCTCTCATCCCATGTCTTGTAGCTTACTATGTACATGTAAGTAGGTCAACTTACCACGTCGCACATTGTAGGTTCCAGCTGGAAAAACAAAGAAAGAAAAAAAACAATTTAACACAGAATACATAATTTATACGATTTCAGAAAGAGCTGCCGATCAATTAGCATTGTAATTTAATATTGCATGAGCGTCTTAACCGCAGTACCGGTGTAATAGGAATTGAACTCCGTAGCAATATAGATCCTACACAATGTATATATCTATAGAACCTATATACCTAGAATCCTAGTCCAAACCAGACTGTATAAAACATATCGTTTTATTGCGCTTTTTCTTACATTAACTCTAGGACTTGGTTTATAATAGATCAGACTATTTATTTCACTCCGTAAAGATTTATTTTATTATTTAATCCATTTTGTTATGATATAACCGGTGTAAAGGGAATACAAATCCGGCAGGAATGCAAGTCCGGCAATATCATAACAAAACGGATTAAATAGCAAAATGAATTGTCTACGGAATGAAACTATTATTCTGATGCATAAAACAAGATATTACCTACTAATATTAACGTTGATGTAAGAAAAAACGCAATAACACTACAGTGTATATGATTTATGGAAGTCTTGTATGGACTAAGAATCTATAGGACTGGACCGTATGTAGATCCGATTGTTTCGGACCTACATGTATATTCCTAACGACTTCTATTCCGTTTGCACCGGTGTCAAATATAAGTATCCTGTTCGTGTATTATTTTTAGCGAAATTTTAGTGCTATTACCGTTCCCAAGTGATTGACCGACTCGTCAGGAATGGGTATAAAGAAGATACTTGAGGCGAGAGCTGTAAATGACCTATAATTGTTGCAAGGTTTCAGAGATGACTTTTTCTTGATTGACTCTTTCGCAACGAGTAGGAAGAAGATACTTCAACCGAGAGCACTAAATGATCTCACCGAAATCGTGTTAAGTGCCGCAAATTTGGGGACAATTTAAAGGCACATTCCCAAATTTTAAGAAATATTTGTTGGTAATAGAGCTTTTTTTATTTATTAAAGTTAGCATTAACTTACATCTAATTGGTTAAGGTATCAATGTATAGATATCCTATGTATTTCTGGTCATCCAATTTGTTATAGTAACTTAATGTTTTACGTTTGTCTAAAATAGTTTGTATTGTCCTATATAGGGTGGACTTGAGATTATGAAGTTATCAGTATATGTAAATTGGCGACGAGGAAGATCAAAATGCAAGGAATTTTTCTTCGGAATGTCTTAGAATCAAATGCAGGTAACGAAAACTAGTCCACATATTCTGATTTGAACAATAATTTTCTAGATATTGATGATAAAACAATATGACCAGTTGTCTGTTGCCACTGAATGATGATTCTGTTTATAATGTGGATGACGATTATGTTCCAGGTCAGGGCTGACCAAGGAATTATTGATATAATGAATACTCTTCACACCGTTCTCAGTGTTAAGAATAAAGATATATAATAATAACAACACAGTTTCCGTTCGACTGTTCCAAACGCGAAAAGAAGCATTCATAGCATTTCACGGCAGGAATCAGCAATGCCGTCGGCAATCAGCAACGCCGTCGCAAAATATATCGCCAAAAAATTAAAAATATAACTTGGTTCATTTCAGTAATTGTTTTGTAAATTGCGGTTGCAAATTAGTTTGCGTCAGAAAATCAAGTGCCGTCAGAAAAATTGTCCGAGGGCTAAAGAAGGATGCTACATGTATGTCGTGTAGAGTAAACGTTATACTAAAAACAAGACTGGATAATTATGTGTGAAATCACTCGGTATTGAAAATATCTCATTCGTTTGGGAAAGATTAGCCACATGACCCATTAATTTTAAGGATGATGACACAGCGTTGCCAGCATAGTAATGGTATGTGTGAACATAAAAAAACAACAAGAATACGTGGTTGAAGGTAGAAAAACGGTAATGTACCAACTTGAAACTGAAGCAGAATAGATTCCAAATAGGTGTATAATTCCAAATTATTTTTTTTTGCGACAAGTGACTAACTTTGCCAGAGCTGGTCACATTCTATCACATGTACAGTACCTTGAGATAACTAAATTATAGTGTATCGTTCCGCTCTGATTTTAATAGGTATACACCTGTTCAGCGCTAATTATGTTGTTTCCAACACGTACTAAGATCTTACCGTTTAGCACGTTAACCCATGTGCTTGTAACATACTTACTAAGGTTAACCCTTGTGGTTGTAACCTATGTACTAAGATCTTACCGTTTAGCACGTTAACATGTGTGCTTGTAACATACTTACTAAGGTTAACCCTTGTGGTTGTAACCTATGTACTAAGATATTACCGTTTAGCACGTTAACCTGTGTGCTTGTAACATACGTACTAAGATCTTACCGTTTAACACGTTAACCAGTGCGCTTGTAACGTACGTACCAAGGTTAACCCTTGCGCTTGTAACCTACGTACTAAGTACTAAGATCTTACCGTTTAGCACGTTAACCAGTGTGCTTGTAACAAGATTAACCCTTGTGCTTGTACATGTAACCTACGTACTAAGATCTTACCGTTTAGCACGTTAACCCTTGTGCTTGTAACTTGTTGATCCGACGTACGACACACGTATGTTCCGGCATCTTGCAACTTCGAGTCTTTGATTTCCAGAATGCTAACTATTGTCTTTGTATTGATAGACACGAATTTGCGTATGTACACTTTTCTGGAAAACTCAGTCGTTAATTTGTTTCCGTTTTTAAACCAATCCAAGTCCTCCGGAGGATATTCTCGACCAGTGGCGTTACATTTCAGATTAATAGGCTCTCCCTTTTCCACAAATGTCTTCCCTGTTATGCTGATATCTGTATAAAAAGAATAAATGCATCTTTATAAATAAATGCATAAAAACAACTATTTTAACTATGCTGATATCTGTATAAAAAGAATTAATGCATCTGTATAACTATTTACTGTATAACTATATACATCAACAAAATTAATGCACTATTTTAACTATTGGTCCGGAATTTACCAGTATATTTTAATGAGATGTTTTAAAGGCACAATGTCTAGTTTTAAGGTAAATGCCACCGTGCTTGCGCAGATAATTCTATTTGTAACATATTTCTGGCTAATTGTGTTTTTTCTTATTAAAATTAACATTTACGGACATCTTATTGCATTCAGTATTAATATTTGTATATCCAAAGCGTTTGTACTAGCATAATATTGTCCTTGGACTTTTGTCTGGCACGTGACAAATGATTTTATGCAAAATCACTCATTAAGCTATCGTAATAATTTGTATGACAAGAAACCCATTGGATATACATATATTGATATTATAAAGTACTAAGATGTAAATAAATGTTAATTTTAATAATAAAGACCTAGAAATATGTTACAAATAGCAATAGGTTCGCAAGCACGGTGGCATTCGTCTTAAAACTAGGGAAGATAACTCCGATTGTTTGGATGTAATTTACGTATACTGTAATCGATATTCTTCTCAATTATGTATCTAGAATGTAGACTATGGTAGTATTAAATGTTTTATGTTGATGCTTTACACATTTAATCGAGGAATGTACTCACAAATATATAATTCAATAGAATATAATGGATTTGGAAAATGTTCTGTTTTTACTGAATATGACTCGTTCAGAACATTAAACGTAATAGGAAGTAAACAGTTTTAAGAAAAAAACCTCTTAAAAAACTAGTACCTGACAAGACGGTGAAATGTGGCTTTTGAAATTGGAAACACACATAATCAGTAATATAGGTCAATGTATATAACGCCGTCTTTGTACTATATTCTCCAAATATATACAATATAATGTACATGTATATATATCATATTATTGTTAAGTTTTAAATATATTGTTTCAGATAATGTGTTTTGTGATATCATAATTAATTTTTAATGAGTTCTGATAAACTATGATATTAAAAGATACGAGAGGTGTATTCGTTTTATCATCCATTAACATTTTGTATAATTAGGGTGATTGTTAACATAAATTAAATGGAAACGATCACTTGCAATGTTTGCTTCAAAGGCATGACGTCATAACAGTTGCAATAACATTATGACATCATGTTTAGAACTGTTGGGTATCTTGATGACGAGCTTGAAAAATAGTCTGTAGACCAATCAAAATCATAAGAAATGATATCTTCGGAGATATCACAAATTAATTATATATTAGGTCAACAATATCTCGAGCAAAAGCCTCTAATGGATGCTAAAGTGTATATGGATGTGTGAAACCTGTGATTGTGTACATGTAATAGTCTTGTTATTATTTTGATACACAAGGTGAAGCGTACTAAATGTTCATATGGAGGAAATAAAGCGCGTCTATCCCGATTTAGTTTGTGTTAACTAGAGTGAATGGACACGGAAAAGACACCATCACATGCATTCTGTCCGGACCCGAATATAATTATGCTGGTTAAGACAACTTGCTCAACTGTAGTATGTACTGAGTTCGGATCTCGTTCGAGGTTTGGGATTTGTAACCCTAGCACTGGCTTCAAAGTAAGTTCACGACAATGCTCAATGGAGAGATGTACAAACACTTACATCGACCAGTGGACAGATAGTCAAGGTAGTTACTCTTATGCCCGGCGCAGACGAGCGTTTTTTAACGCAAGCGTCTTGCGTTAAAAAACGCATATGTACGAACGCAGTAAAATCGCATCGTGTGCGACCCCCTCTGCGTTGCGTTTT
>JAULBR010095602.1:0-11784 GCA_032355825.1 Melanodrymia aurantiaca
TTTCGCTGTGGAGGATCGATCTCTCGACCCATCCCGCCACAAGCGGACATCTTACCTCTGAGCTACCTCCCGCTCCTATGTACTTAAATAGGCCTTATATAATTACAACTTGAAATTACACCGGTAGTGGAGTTTTGACATAAATTTCATGAATTCAGTTAAACAACTGAACGCGTTCAAACAATCCATAAACATTTATGGCCACATATTTGTAATAATAGGTACGTAATGCACACTTTCTTCTAGAATATAGATAAGCAAAATGTAACTTTTTATCAATATATCCTTTTTATCAATATATCAAACGATTATTTTAATAAATTTATGAATTATAAGTTTGTCTTTTATATTCCTGTATCTGCCCATGAATTGTTTTACAACTGTTGACACCTGCCTATATCAAGCTTTCATAACATGTGATATAAAAATACTGTTTTCAAGCACATACATGTATATATATTCATGTACTATGTACTAAATATATCGTGCCTGTTTATATATCACTAACACACATGAATGAACTTTCTGATTTAAAAGATACAAGGAGACGGACATTGTGTGGACACAGGACACCGACATAATGTGGCCATGTATGTATCTATCTATGCAAACATGATAAACAACCATTTTGACCCTGAACCTACAATAGTTTTGACACAAACATTATTTTGACTTGTCAGTATAAAAAATATAATATATGAGAAACTGTTTTGTTAGGGGAAAAAAGTAACAGTTTCAGAGAAAACTATACCAGTGAATTTTTGTTGAGGTCAATGGAAAAGTCTTTGTTTTATTACCTTGATACATACATGTAGACCATTAATCAAAGCTTGATGAATGGCAGCTAGAACATTCTGAAATATTTGTCACTATTAAATATTAACACAAACTAAATTTTATGTTATAATTTTGGAAATCAATATGTTGGTTCCGTTGTTTGTTAATTAGAATGTATAATTTGAGATTGGCTTTAACACAACCAAGCATGTGTTCCAGTAGCACAACTAAGCGTGTGTTCGAGATGCAATGATGTAATAGATGTGAATTGACTTAACAACCACTCTGACATTTAAATTAAAAGCCAGCCGTATGAATTGAGTAATTATCAGTTACCCACCTTCTTTTGTGCTGGGACAGCTTTAATGAAAAATATTTCCCTGTCATTCTAATCTGATATTAGTTATATAATTTGTCAATAATCTCTTTGTTATCAGGCTATTCAAGCCAAAACACACCTCCGGTCTGAAGTTAAACTTCAGCACAAAGGGCAGAAGTATTACATAACATGCTTGTTGTTGCTGTAACCTACCAAAGTTGAAATTCATTAAAACATACACATGTTGCGTAAGAGAATAACACCTTTGTCAGGCCTAATATTAGCATTGTTAAGTTCGTGCAGCATTCAATACAATTTATTTTCTGACACTGCAAATGAAGTATTCTGTTTATCACTGTTTATTAAGAATTTATTGATATGTACATGGTGGGATGGATAAATGAACAAAATTAGGATTGTGTTTGACCATCTCACTACATTCTAATATTGAGATAAAACATTGATCAACTGTGGACTGATGTTTTTACATCAAAATCAATCCTGACTGGCTCACACCTACTGCATGCTCCACCCGAACCCCACACCCCACCATACCCCCCACCATCCAAACATTTGTTTGGATTGTGAAATATGTTAACATTTATGAACATTTATTATGTGCTAGTTACTATTTCTTCCTTATTTTCTACTATAATATGAATTGTTGTTAAAAATAAAGATATTGGTGGGGCACAGGGACTGATTACCAAACCTAGTGGTACTTCGTAGTTCATTACAAGGTTGAAATGTACCTGTTATGAGTTACTGTGGCCTACATTTCACGCACCACTAAACTTGAAAGAAAAGCCGATCCACTCAAAAAATTTGCTGAATAAATATTTAAAAAAAAAACCTCTTGAAAGAAAAGCTCTACTGTTCGTGTATCAAGTAAACATGTCAAATGTGCACACATAAAATGAACAATGAAAAGTGCATACTGGAACTAGCGATATAAAATAATAAAATCTTGTAAAAACTATCCAAATAAAAAACACAAAGATATAGAACTACCTGTGCAGTGCTCGCACACAAATTGTGCTTTGAAACCACTTATTGATCGAGTTGTTGAAGATGATAGTAATACAGATACTGTAAAATGGATATTATTGGCTTGTATGTAATTTTCACGTTTGTGATTTAAACGTCAATAATTACCAGCAATGATATCCATTAAACTAGACAACAATGGCGTTTTTGCAATGCGAACATTACATATTTCGAGGTGATTGTTTTTTTTCTTCAAAATCGTGACAATTTAAAGCAACTGTTATTACCCATTTTACAGCATTATCCTATTTCAGTTCCGTATTACGTATTACGTATTACATAATAGAGGAATAACGTCATAACTCTCCATTCCCTAAATAATGGTTCTAGACTCCAAGCATACATGTAGCACTTCTCGTAATGCTTTAATTTGAATCCCAATGTATAAATGGCATATTTTGTATTACATAATATACATAATAAATAAATAAATATATTTGCGCTTTGTTTTTATTGTTATTCAGCTTATTGATTTTTAAAATTATTAAAATAACCCATCAAATTTGCTGTGAAATCGACAGATCTATTTTGACAGTGCTGAATGTGTTATTGATTTTTCTACCAGGTCAATTATTTTTAATGATTTAGAATGCTATTTTCAAACAAGAGAAATGCTTGAAGAAACCTTTTATTTGAACAATAGAAATCAATGTTGCACTGTCTGACTTGCAATGTGGCCAGCTGCATTTTAATTATACATATATAAATATTCAGATCAACTGTTCACCGGGAAACTGTGTTTAGAAAGTTAAATGTAGCCTATGAAGCGAATGCATAAAGGAAATTAAAGATATAAAGGATTTTTATCCTGCCTACACAGAGCTCAGTGTAAACTGTATAGTTGTACATTATGATTAAAAAAAAAATACATGTAAGTTTTCGAATTGGTGTGGTTGATACTCAGATATATAACATTCTGGATGGGCAAACACATCGTTAAAATAAATCTGGGTTATTACAATGAGTTGTAACTTATATTAGTATAGTGTAATAAAGATGAAGTTTGTTTAACAACACTACTGGAACATATTGATTATTAATAAGCGGTTATTAGATGTCAAATGCACGGTTTTATCGACACTTGGTCATAGAGGAAACCCGCTGCTGCAACATAGGCTACTCTTCTTCAAATAATAGCAAGGTATCTTTTATGTGCACTTCCCAGACAGGATAGCACACACTACTGCCTTTGATGGACCAGTTGTGGATGACTGATTGGAATGGGAAATAATCCAACAGGTCCACTGAGGAGGATCGACCTATTGAACCTCAGGCGGACTCTCTTGCATTGAGCTACGGTATGCCCCACCATTTCCGAACATTGTTTGGTTTGTGAAACACATTGACATTTATGCACCGCCCCTTATATGCACATTCCCACAGACAGGCCAGTAGTGGGCCACTGGACGGTGTAAGTAGTGTATCAATTGAGCTGTGCAAAGCACTCACTAGGGTTGGAGCTAGTACTGCAATTAAACATCCCATCACCTTGAGCAGGATTAAAATCCAGTGCCTTATGCCTGAAGCCTTAACCACGACACTGTACATCACAGATGCCCATAGTTTGTAATGTTACACTGATTTATAACCAGTGCTGTGTCCTTGCTTCATTATTTAGGTGACAGGACTATAGTATGTGTTTCCTGGGATCTGGAGTCCTGCTGGGTCTAGGTACTCGTCAGTATTTGGCAGTTTTAGAGGGTGCATGCATGTGAGATCACTGTCAATGGTTACCAGTATGCAGTCTGGATTTGTTGGGCTGTCGATGACATTTAATTTCATGTGGTAGATTGTGTGATCACGTTCCTTGGTAAAAGCAAAAATTCCTCTTCATTACAGTCTTTGCCTCTTGTTTGGAATTTAGGTTGTTCCGCTGTTCATTAAGCATTTTATTATGTCTTTTAAGACTTTTTTTTATCATTCTAAATTTATATTTTTAAATGAATCCCTCCCTCCATTTGTGATGTTAGACCACCCAACAAAGTTGACCATGATGAATGGAACCAGCAATCACCAGCTTGGCAACGTTCCTTTGCGTTCATTTGCCATATAATCATTGGTCTAGCCAGCCAATTATGGTAGTACTAATGCAGAATAAGTTTATGGGATAAAACGAATCCTATTCCTGTTTATGATAAGTTATTTTTCTTTAATTATTGATAAGCAGAAATAATAAAATTAGATTTGCCTATTAACTCCACAGGGTTCTCGTGTGTCTAGTGTTTGTGATACCGACTGATACAACATTGACAAGTGTAACATTTCTGCTTCATTTTGAATTGAAATGTTTTTATTGTAAACATTTTACAGGTGTTATTAATTTGACGGCAACGGTGATAAAGCAAGTTCTATTGTAGACACCATTATATTAACTGCTGCTTTCACTTCATGGCTCAACGATTTCAGCAAAAAAATTCAATAGGATTTTGACTCTTTGTAAAAAGTTTAACTCCATTAGCAGCTGTGCTTGCCCTTGCTTGCTGGGTAGATTGTATGGTTCACGGATATTCAATCGATTAATTCAAATACCCCAGTGAGAATAGCTTAACGTGGAACGGAAGGAAACTTTCTCACAATTCAAACTTAGCTTATTAAGTTTAATCTGGCGCACAACACATGAATGACTAAACCCTGTGGTATCATTGTAACAAGTTTTAAATGCCTGGACCACCTTGTTGAGGTGCCACAACTTGTGTAGCATGTTTCCAACTTAAGTCACGTAGATTAGTGTGGGTCAAATTAATTTAATACAACCTGAGCGGCTTTTAATATGCTTTTTGTCCACCATCGGGTATCAATATCACTAAGCACGGTAAATGTAAACAAGTATTTTATTAGCACTTTGAGATTAACAGTACATTAGGCTAGTAAAATAGTAATACTGACATTCACTATACATAGACACAAGCCCCAAACACTTAAATATGTGTGCAGTAAACCGGCTTTGAGATCATATGGATTGGAAGGACCACAACCCAAATTGTCCAGGCAACCTGGAGAGGATAACCTTGATCGCAATGACATTGGATTAAGAGGACACCTGAATTGAGAAGGTTACCTGGATTGAGAGGAACATCTTGATAGAGAGGACTTATTTGTGTGCTTCTACCCACTGTCTACACCTTGCCTGTTTAACTAAGCCCTTTGATTTATTGTAAGAGTATTAAATTCAGTTAACCATCCCTGTACAATGTATACACTATACTGCATAATCTATCTAATTTTTACTTATGTATTTTACATTAAATTATATTATTGTAGCTCAATTCAGAAAATGTGAGCATTTTTTTTTAAATCGTAGGGGAAAGGTCTGATGACAATATGTTGATAAACTGTACGAAGGTTTAATGTACCAAGGTTTATTGTCACTGTGACATTTTGTTGTCCATATCTTGTGCACAAAAACATGTGAATACTGTATTCTACTGCTTTCTACAACTTAATATATTGTATCGAGGTTCACATTACAGATTGGCAAATAATTTTACATGAAAACCGTGTCTTAACATCATTTTGCGTTTGACTTGTTATGCTAGAGAAGCAGGTAAGTTGGTAGCCTGCCAATGTGACAAGGTTCATGATGTAGATAGCAGGGATAGGTAAAATATAAACTAGCTTCTTCACTTACAAGATCATCTGTAAGAAGACGCTGTAATTTCAAAGTACTCTCATGTTTGTTGTTTCAAAGCTCTTTTCCTTCTGTATGCAGCAGAATGTTCTGGTGATTAATTTTAAGGAGTTCGCGGTACCCAAGATCATTGCAATTATGCATTCCACTTTTTACACGTGGATTATTTATTTACATTTGAAAAATATTTCTGACAGAATTCGTCTTCCAGATATTTCGTCTTGCTTTGCTTTTGTCTTGAAGGCTTTGTAAACATGATGATGTCACAGCACTGGTGAATATGTGAAAATTGTTCTAAGTCGCATTACAATTAAAATGTATTGGAGCCCTTGCATGTACATATATATGTGGACATTGTAATGATGTGTCGCATGACATCATACATAACTTGGTGAGCATGGGGACATTATGACTGAGTTGCATCGTGCAATGAATAGACATGAAGAGCGGGATGTAACTCAGTGCAAGAACGTTCGCCTGAGGCTTGATGAGTCGAAGGATCTATCCTCAGGGGACACATTGGGTTATGTCCCATTCCAACCAGTGATCCACAACTATCAAAGGCCATGGTGTGTGCTATCCTGTCTTTGGGAAAGTCAACATAAAAGATACCTAGCTCTAATGATGTGGCGGCAGCGGGTTTCCTCTGTGACCAAGTGTCGATATAACTGTGCGTTTGACATCCAATAACAGCTGATTTCTAATCAATGTGTTCCAGTTGTGTCATTAAACAAACTTTTTTATGAGTAGACATGCAATAACCCTGGTATACATGTGGACATACACCTGTCTGAATTGAAGCACTCCATACTTGTCGTATTAACCTGGTATATGTGTGGACATTGTCAGTGTATGTCACATCACACCTTAAACATGTCATAAGCCTGGTGTACATGTGGACATTGTCAGTGTATTGCATCACACCTTAAACAGATGTTCCAAACAGTTGGCTTAACACTAATCCCGTGACTAGTTTGACTTTGGTTTATTGCACAGTTGATCATCATTAAAACTTCTTTTATCCATAAGAAAACTGTTTGTAGTACCGTACTCAAACTGTCTAAAACAAATAACTAGCATAACTCATATAACTAAGTTAAAAATAAAAATGAATTTATTATAAATTATTTCAGTAACCAGAAAGTGTTTTGAATCAATATACAGAGAACCCCATCTATACCGAACACTTGGGACAGAGTAAAATATTCAGTTTAGAGGTGTTTGGTTTAGAGGAGTGTTCAGTTTAAAAAGGTTTAAAAAAAGACTTACACCTTAACAGGACTGTGAAATAAGTTCGGTTTAGATCGAATTCCAGTTTACCAAGGATCTAGTCTAGAGGAGCTCAGTGTACTTTCGTACACATTAATGTGTATACTTTATTTATAAGAATTGGAATCAATATTTTATTATTATCTCTGCTAATTTTAGCGTCAGGTTACATTGTAGTTTGTGCCATGTTCGTAGCTGTCTGCTTTACATCCAGCTGTTATTTAAATTTCTATAGATCTTTATTTTAAAATAAAGGAAAGGATGATTTTTGTAAAAGTTGTTAAAAGTCTTTCTATTAAATAACGTGGGATGATGGTGCTAAATATATTACAACATCCAAAGATTATTATAATATTGATATTGATAGATTTGTTAAAATCCTAATGTTATTGCAATAATAAGACAAGGGTTTCAAACTTTTCATCTACTTATCTTAAACTGCCCTTACATTGTTAAGAAAAGAAAAGTAAAAATATTTTTCTTTTTCTTATTGCTAAATATACAGTCAAACCTGCTTGAGCGGCCACCTGTATTAAGCAGCCACCTGTTTTAAGAGGCCACTTTTTGTGACTCCCTTAGGTGGCTGCTTAAGACAGGTTTGACTGTATATCGGCTCTATACACTGATTATTTATTCAATATTTATACCATATTTTGACACCCAATAGCTGATGTCTTTTTTCGTTAAAAATCAATTCAATTCATTCCTAAATAAACTATATTTAACTTCACACTTTATAGCCAACATTTGTATATAAACACCAACTTAAAGTCAGGTAAAACTGGTGTCATTGTCAGTTAAAAACCTCTCACTTGATTATGAGGTGGGGTTTTTTGTGAGCCGTTTCACAAAAGTGAAATGTGAGACGATAATCTGCGTTTAGTGGATTACCTGGGGACAAACTGTTTTGTTGTGCAATGAATGGCTGTCTCTTCTGTTCCCTGATCCTTAAATCATGTGTTTAACTTTTCAATAGTGTTGAAACATGTTATCCAGATAACATCAGTGTTCTTCTTAAATTACCCTTGATGGAAAGTGATGTGTTTATGTTGCCTGTCACGAGTGGTCCACCACTACCATTAAGCGGATAGGGGAAAAAATGTTCTTGATAAATAATGTAAATGTTGTAAAGCAATTAGTTTTTGATTTGAAAAAATGCACAGAGAATAAAAGTAATGTTTTTTAAACAACAACTTGGAAGATATTCATTAATTGTCACTGATTGTTAGTAATGAATATGATATGCAGAAGAAACCGGCTGTTACATAACGCTTTTACATAGCGCAAGCTATTTGAAAAACTATAATCAGCAAAGGATCTTTTATATGTACTTCTCCACAGACAAAACAATACAATACATGTACATACATCCTTCAATTTAACCCTAAACCTAACCCTTATATATATTTCATAAGCGTAGTGAAGGGGTAGGGTGTAAATTTTCAAGATGGAGGTATTTTTCTTGTGAAATCTCACCCAAATAGGGTAGTATACATGTACAGTGTATATCCTAGAAAGTATACGCCAGGGGAATACATATATATATAGCTCTAAGGGGAAAATATTTCAAGTGGGAAGATTTCCTGTGACATTTGTACTATTAAAAAATCTACTGATTGCAATGAAAGAAATATCACAAAGGACTACAGATGACGAGGATTGATCCTTCCATCTATCTCACCTCAGACACTGGCTGCTACCCTCACACTTCAAATAATATAACTTTATTGCTGAACCAAAGGTTAGTTACTGTATATACAAATACAACACATTTTCTTTTAGAATATCCAAGAAGGAATGTAAGCTGAGTTTAATATATATCCAGAACTTCCTCCCCCACACTAATTGTTAATCAGTGGCTATTTGAAGACACACTACGTAGTAAAAAAACTAATAGTACGTTAGAATAGAAACCTACATGTACTGCAGCAGCATAGAGTACACAAATTTGTGAAAACTAACCAGCATGGGGTGGTGGTCAACAAGGATGCCCATTAAGACAGGTGCAGGCTTAATGATGGCTTTTGTTTGCAAAGTTTAGTACATGTATTGAAGAATCTGTTTCAGTGATTTCCAGGATTAACACTACGTACTGTTATAAACTGCCATAGCAACCATCTATTCATTAGTCAGCTTAATTTAGATTCCACTTGTCTATTCTCCAAGTTCATCGAACTTAGTACAATACTACATTTGTACCTGTGTTAATCAGCCACCAGTCCGTAGATTCATTGTTACTTTTTGTTAGTCATTTGAGTGACTGAACTACTCTAACGTATTTCAATTTCCGATATTTTGGACTGTGCTGAATTTTCACCATTTTAACGAAGGTGTTTCGTTTCTCACTGTGACCAAATTCAAAGTGACAGGATAAAATGGTTAAATCTTCAATTTATTATTTTTGTGTGGGGGATGTCGGGTTTTAGAATCTCGTATCCAAATTCGACATCTGGTATTCCAGGGGCCGGTTTAATGGAGAGGTTATAACTTCATTTGCGACTGCCTTACACTACGATTGCGTAAATGACAATATTTGAGGACAATGAAGCGGTCACAGAGGACAACGTTACGCTATCGTTAAGTTAAGCAACGCTTATTAAACCAGACCCTGGGATATGGCGAATCTCAAATCCTGCTACATGGGCACGGTCTGTCATCAAAGATCAAGACACAATGTCAAGATTGCACTTAAGACATTTTTCCTTTTAATATCAATTTCTTCTCATGTACCCTCAACACACCCACCAAAAAAATAAATAAATAAAATAAAAGAAGATGTTTTTCATCAACAGCATGAACAGAAACAGAATTTATTTTTGGTTCAACCTTATAACACATTTAGAAGAACAAAAAAAGCTTTTCCATAATTGTAACTGAATTTGTCTTTCTTGTTTTGTGATTTATCCCTTTGTTGGTATTTGTGAAATGAAATATTACTAGAGTCACCTGATGGAGATGCATTGTTGTTGCTCATCTATCTTGATTTGTCAGACGTTTTATCTCAAACATATGTCTGCATCTTCCTCCTAGTACACGCTATGAATGGCAGACATTTTGACATCTGTTTTGCCACAGCACCACTGACATAACATCCACATGAAAACTGCGTGTAGCCTTGTTAGGAAATAGTTCTTTTATTTCTATGATAATTGTAATGTGAAATGCAGTTTACAGTGTTAAGAAGTAGTTCCTTTGTTTTTATAATAATTATAATGTGAAATGCAGTTTACAGATTCTTTGTCAAGTCACTCTGTAAATATTTCAGGAAACTCCTGCTATAGTGGTGAAAATGAAAAAAAGAAGATTTTTCAATTTAATTTTGACAGATAGATATTGAAATATATTCCAGTGTTACCAATCAATATTATTATTATATAGACCAATAAGAATTGAATAATTTTTCTTTTTTGAAAAATGAGAATTTATGATGATTGTTTTATTTTATCTAACCTTGAGTTAAACTAAATTAATTAAACACTCAACTAGTAAAACATTTTCAGTAATAGTCGTCAGTAGAGGTTATATATCTAGACCATGAACCGTCATGATAAAGTAAGTACTACGCGTCGAGGCACCGAATAGAGAACTACATGTATTGCTATTAATGGCCACGTTTAGCCGACTTGACCAACTTGTGTTGGCAGTACTTGGATTTAATGCTTAGATTTAGCATCCTTATAGGTTTGTCAAGATAACGAATGGGACAATATAAGGCTCAATCGGTTTTAGACAAAATCAATAAAATAATAATGATTGGAATGTAAAAAAAAGTCAATATTGTTCTGTCGTCATGAATATGTCTGGAGACATAATAGGATAAATACAAATTCGTCTTTGCCGATTGGAAAGAGCAGTCTATGTGTAGGTGATGGGTTTCTTCTCTGCTGTTGTCAGTTACAAGCTTATAAATATGGTCTAGCTTTCAATTCATAACATTCACAGGGCTGGTTGATATTAATAAATGATGTCTAATGTGTTTGGCTCATTACCCCATGCCATCTTAATGTTTTGGTGAGTTTTTATATGCTCACCAATTTGTTTTGATGTAGCATACTGGTAGTACATTTATCACCTTGTCAGTCCATGTTTCTGTGTTATCACTTTTCAATGGTTTGAGATCATTTAATAAAACTTTGTGCATGTATGTATACATACAGTATGTATTTAATATAGCAAGCTATGTGGTTTTGTTCGTCGCTTGCAATCAATGCGACATAAAGTGGTTACGTGTCATGTGTCATTGGCGGGTGGGGTGTTCCGATTCCGGGTGATATCTTTAGGGCACATCCAATCACCCTAAATTTTAACAGGATATGTATTGCACAAGTCCTCTGCTCAAGTTCAATTTCAGCAAAATCCGTGTATATTTAATGAGGCAGCTGTGATCTGATTGGATGATGCTTTCCGGATGATATTTTTAGAAGAAATCATCCATTTCACCCTAATCTTTACAGTAGACTTCTTACACAAGTCCTCTACTCAAGTCCTCATCTTTGTTAAGCAAAATCCATGCATATTTAATAATGACGCTATGATCTGATTGGTTGACAGTTTCTGCTAGTCGTCTACTTCAGTTGAATATTCATGGTTCAATCTCCAGGGCCGCTCATATAAATTCATAGGATAATTTTTAAATTTTAACCGGCCTCTGTGGTGCAGTGGTTAATGCTACGGACTTCAGGCTGGTAGGTACTGGGTTCGAATCCCATTCGTGACATATGGGATTTTTAATCTCAGTATCGAC
>JAULBR010095613.1:0-11782 GCA_032355825.1 Melanodrymia aurantiaca
ATTGTATACCGGCTACCGGTAATCATTGTCTACAGGCTACCGGTAATCATTTTATACCGGCTACCGGTAATCATTGTATACAGGCTACCGGTAATCATTGTATACCGGCTACCGGTAATCATTGTCTACAGGCTACCGGTAATCATTTTATACCGGCTACCGGTAATCATTGTCTACAGGCTACCGGTAATCATTGTATACCGGCTACCGGTAATCATTGTATACTGGCTACCGGTAATCATTGTATACTGGCTACCGGTAATCATTGTCTACAGGCTACCGGTAATCATTGTATACCGGCTACCGGTCTCTGTGCGCAGTCTTTAAACGCGTCGTGTTTCACGCTGAGTTCCGATCCCATTTGTGTCATAATTATGTGATTTGTTTTATCCCAGTACCAACTCCAACCCAGAGCGAGTGCTCCGCAAGGCTCAATAGGTAGTTGTACTTCCACTTACACCGACCAGTGTCCACAACTGGTTTAACACAGTGAGTGCTCCATAAGGCTCAATAGGTAGGTGTACTTCCACTTACACCGACCAGTGTCCACAACTGGTTTAACAAAGGCTGATATTTACTGTCCTGTCTGTGGGAAAGAGAATTATGAAAGATCCTTTGCCCATCAAGAGTGGTGGGTTTCCTCTATCGTACTAACTTCTGATCTGGACAGGCAGCTCGACTGTGTGACCACGACAGACGTGTTTGAACCTTTATTGGATAAAAGCTCGTAAATATGTTTTAGCAATTTCAGTTATTTATTGACATTGAGCTATACAGCTTATCTGTACAAACAAATTACATAAACAATATACATGTACAGGAGAAACGAGGACACAAGCAAACAATACATACACATACATATAAAAATTGGTACCATATTTTCGGAAAATTCATCAAATAAATTATTTTATTAATTTACCTGCTTTATAAAGAAATATTGCCTAACGACAATTGTTTTCTATTATCGGTGTTAAACAACTGTATTAATTTAAAAGACGACGGCTTCCTCCAATAATAGAACTTTATATATTGTGTTCTTACAGACGTTAACGTTCTATTTACGGAATTATCCGTACGTTCAATCCACAGCGTAAAACATTTGTATGGGCTATTTTCCGTTCCATCCAGTGATACACGACGGGGTTTATCAACATTCCATGGTGTGTGCTATCCTGTCTATGGGATAGTGCACATAAAATACCCATTGTTTTTCGGTAAGAATAGCCCATAAAACGGCGACAGCGGGTTTCCTCTGAGACGATGTGTCAGTATAACCATGCGCCCGACCTCCAATAACCGCTGATTTATAATCGATGTGTTCCATTGGCGTCGTTAAACAAACAAACACGTTATCGTTATCCGTACGTTCATTCCCACGCTTATCGCCGGGAGAGTACACGTGTTTAAACACCAGGTGGAATAGTGCACGAAACATGCGTCTTTTAATTGTTCTCGCACTTGTGTTTACATTGTCATTGGTGAGTCTTTTCTAACGTTAATCATTTATTAACAGAATTTCACATCTTAATTTTGATCAATTTATTATAAAAAAAATTAAAATTTCAATGGTTATAATTATTCTCCAAACATCTCTTGTATATTTGTCGAAGTTTCTTTCGACTCTGCCTTGTGCACGGATACGAGTTTGGCCATATGAATATTTTTGTTGTTAAGATTGTATATTTCGTGATAAGTTCTTTTAGATTTTAGAAATACATTAATTTGTTTATGTTTTGAATTTTTAATTAGATATGTTAGGGAAAGTTTATTATTTTTCACGAACAATAATTGGTGTTAATTAGGTAAAATTGCTTTGAATTTGAAGAAAATAATTAACCGCCTGTTTAACAATAACAACACCAGTATATCTATATTTTGGGGCGAAAAAACGATCACGTGACGAAGTAGTGAAGCGAATTGTACGAAACTAAACCCTTTCCTTGTGTTTTCTATTTAATTGCATACATTTTAAACGTCAAACTATCATTATATTAAAAAAAAATTGTTCGTTTAACGTCCAACAAGTTCTAACACTTCTAAGGCAGGCCTGTAGCCAGGATCTTGAGAGGTGGGGAGAGGTGGGGGCGGGGCAGCGGGTTTCCTCTGAGACCATCCTTGCGTTCAATAGCGCGGACGTTCTGCTTCTGAGGCAAAACGTTTTGACACCGATATTTGCATCTACATTGAATGAATGTGATGTGATAGTACACGATAGGTACCAGTCACATAGTTCCAGAGCGCTCGCGCTATTGAACGCAAGGCTTCCGTATCCGTTGAGCATTATTATGTTATACACTGGTTACGGGGAAGTCATTACGTCTGATGTGGACAACACTAAACGCACGTACGCCGCATACTGTTCCGTGTTCAAATAACCATCTCCGTTTGAGGCGCAACACCGATGTGACCACATGGCCTTGATAAAGACTTGCATGTGTGCAAACAAATCTCTGAGTTACCACAAACCTTTTATCAGTCGTCCTTGGAATAAAACGTACCACTAACGAGGCAAGCCTGTGAGGCAAGCCTGACTATGTCTATGTGGAACGAGAACAAGTTATCAAAGTAAATTGGTTTAATAGCTCAGCATGACTAGTTATTCTTGGCCCCCGATGAAACAAGACAGGATGATGAGTGTATAAAACGGCTTCACTTCCTGAGCTGTCGGTAATGCTGGTGCCTTGTTATTGGTATACGAAGATAAAACGAAGATAACCCGTGTGCGGTACTAACATGTTGCTGTGTGTTCGTTTGATCACGTCAATTTAAATATTATGTTTTAATTTATCAAAGCGACTAAAAGAGATTATAATGCATACATCAATACAATACAATCACATCCAATGCCTTTGAACAGTTACATACAACATTGGAAGGGTAGGCCTGTGGAAGAGTGGTTTTACTGCTGCCGGTAGGAATGGGGTGCACTTTTCCCCTGCTAATCGGGCAATCCTGGTTTGTTTTTACATCGGCGGCCAAGACACGTATTTAGCAGAGTTTATAAAAAACCATAACATTATTTACGTACACTCTTGTACAAAAAGTTTATTGTTGCAATTGGTGGTTCGTTTTTTTTAAAATCGGACCACCAATTGCAACAATAAAAATAAATGTTTTGCTACTTTTCTTTAACAGCGACTGCTTTGGCCGAACGATTATGGGTTTGTACTGTCAAATGCCGTTTGAATCGGTGCAGTGGGTTCGAATCCCACTTGTGTACATACGTTTTTTCCTCTTCATTTTAATGAACCCGAACAAAAGTCTCCCAGAGAATCCTATATACGCGTTGACTTCCCTCTTTAGCTGAGCAATGTTCTTTCTTTTTCTTGAAAAACGTATGAGTACATTCAGCTATGTACAGTCTGGTGTTTCATGTAATCATATTTTACATAACCCGCCTTGCAATTATTGGGGTTAGTTGGAAGGTGGTAATATGAATCCAATGCGTTTACAGTAGCTTAGTATGGTCCTTGAATGTTTGCCTACATTAATGTTGTACGATACAAAATATGCTATGCAAAAGTATTCATAGAACCACTGCACCGATATATTTATTAATGTACATTAATATTAATTTAAAATAGAAAGCTTTATAAATTTACCAGAGGGGAAAAAAAGAAAAAAACCTCCACCCATACTTATTAAAAGCATTCCGCTCATATCTGGCGAGCTCAAATCCTGAATACATCAAATCAATGTGCGCGCACTATCACCAGATGGCGCTAGTGGTAGATATGGCCAGGAAAAATATCAAGGAATGTTGACCTTTGTGAGCAATTGCAGATAAGTTCTGAAATGATAATTGATACTCATCATAAGAGTTGGTCATACTGTAACCAGTACTTGTATAAAGAGCTCCTACTGGCTTCGGCTAGAGGGAATTTCCCTTTAGCTCAATCGGTTGAGCACTTGCCTCTCACATAGAGGATCCTGGTTCGCACCTATCCAGTGGAGATACCTGTTACAATATGGAGCCGACGTAGGGACTGGGTATGTTCTTAGAACAAGAATAATTAAAACCCGGTCAACAGCCCGTGCCTCACAGCTTCGGGACGTATCTTCACTTTCAAGAGGGGGAGTATGTAACCAGTGCTTGTATAAAGAGCTCCTACTGGCTTCGGCTAGACAGAACTTCCCTTTAGCTCAATCGGTAGAGCACTTGCCTCTCAAACGGGGGATCCTGGTTCGCACCTCTCCAGTGGAGGTCGAGATATCTGTTACAATACTATAAGAATATAAAAAAATATCACCTGGTGACGTAATTCATAACAAAGAAGAGAACACACAGAAACTATTATATATCATGGCATAATGATATTATTGTCATTACACAATATTAAAGTTTTAAGATGGGTGCCACTGTACGTGCGCATCGAATGCTATTTCTGACATGTTTCTGGCTAAAAGAATATTTAAAAAATAATTTAACTTAACATTTCCTTACATCTTATTGCTATCCTATGTGTATTTGGCCAACCAAATGGTTATAGTAGCTTAATGTGTACTTTTATGTAAAATATGTTGTAACGTACTAAATTATTTCATACTCAGCTACTACAAGTTCATTGGCTATGCATATGTATTGATAGTGTAAGTAATGCATAAATATGCCCTATTAAACAGAAATATGTTACAAATAGCATTAGATGCTTGGGTAAGGTGACATCCTTCTTAAAACTCGGTAGTGTGCATTTATTAGTGGTATGTATATTAAATGTGATGGAGACATAGTATTATATTAGCTGTGTGATGTTGCATGCATGGTAACTGGAGAACGTCAAACTGTGCGCACACGCCAGGCGTGCTTGATGCAGGATGTAATAAATAATTAGCTGATCCCTATCTATATTTAATCATCAGTATAACTATAGGCGCTCACACTGTATTCAAACCGCACGCTGACTGTTGTGGTATACGAAGGGGTCGGAACGCAGCGCAATAGCGTCCAGAGTTATTTCCCATTCCAACAAGTGATCCACGACTGGTCAATCAAAATACGTGGTGTGCGCTATCCCGTCTGTGGGAACATGTATATATAATGTTCCTTGTTATTCGATAAGAGTAGCCTATGTGTCAGCTGCGGGTTTCCTTCGTGAACGCGTGTCGACATAACCATGCGTTTGACATCCAATATGTATATACGGTGGCATCCATCTAAAAACTTGGGGGTGTGCCTTTAATATTTAAGCATCTGACTGTACATATCTCTATTACTGAGATATTTCAATAAGTAATACTTAACAACCTCTTTGATCCTAAGACCACACCGCTATAAATAGAACCATTTTAAAGATAAGTCCTTATTATTAACTGTGATGAACTGTGACCCAGTAATACAACCAACCATCTATTAAGACGAATGTTATTACTAGTAAGTCCAACAGGTGGTCTTAATAGCTGAATTTCACTGTATATCCTGCAGGCAAAACTTCTAGAATAAGATTTCTCAAAACGAGATTTGTAATAATGCTTTCAAATCGGACTGTCTTTTCCATCATTTAAAAACAGATTTCTTCATTTCCGGTTATTGTTTGGCTACATTTAAAGAAATTCCTCTATGTTAGACTTCTTGGCCCCAACGAATTCTAATTGTCTGTTTCGGAAAGGTGTGCTCTTGTAATACACTTCTAACTGTAAACACCTGATACATTCTGCTTGATATGTTATTCCAGTTCAACCGGAACTTGGCAACGACCCATATGTTTGCACGCCATTTGTCTGAATTTTGCAGTAAGGACTACCTGGCGAGCTTTGTTTTAATTGTGAACATCGTGTAAGCAATCACAGTATTCGCAGTCGAACCGGGGTCTTTGAGGCTTCGTCTTAACTGCAGTTGCAGATTAGTTAGTATGACATCTGAAAAGTAAACATGACACCACATAAATATAACCAGAAAACCACACGTAAACATCTCACTTTACTCATTACAGTCACTGAGGGAGGCCCAAGAGATTATCTATATTATGTACATGTAGGTTCAAGGTTAACCTTGTTCTATCCGACTGGAGCCGCGTAGGTGCAACGTTAGAATTGTCCTACTCAACCATTCCCATTTAGGTGCAGGGTTACACTTGTCCCATCCGACTACTTAACGGTACCAATCAGTATGGAAGATGATCTAAGATGGCCCACACACGATGGTCCATGCGTGGGCTAACAGATAGAATGAGACAAGTGCAAATAGGTATGTGGAATGATCCAGTTGATCAACCCATAGGCTACCCTATTAGTTAAGGAGAGCAATACTATATTTAACCACTCGAAACGCATCTTCTAGATGCCATAAGAATGTTATATATTTGACCACCAGATGAGCCCTATCTAACTGTATGGAACAATTAACTGGCCTATTTGGCCACCCGATGGAATCTATGATTGATTTATTCTTGATGAACTACTAATAAGATATTAATTAAAGGTGACTCATTTCCTCAAAAAAGATTCAAGACCCACATCATTAACTATTATTTTCAGACAAAATGGTTGGCAACATGGTATCTGCTATTGACGGCTATTTTAAATCATGGTTGCCGCTGTTGGCACCATGAAATACGATGTTGGCAGCATGGTAGCTACTGATGACAGTATAGCAGCCGATGTTTGCAGCATGGTTGGCGCTGTTGCCAGAATAATAACCACGTCGGTGTTTTCGAATAATAACACGTGCTGACAGCCCTGCTAACTAATAACCTTCTTCAAAGTCGGAGGTATCATTTTATTGAAGACGCATGGCATACATGCATACAAAAGAATGTGTTTGTTTGGGTAAACAGGAATCTCCAGCACATGGTAGCGATCACATGCTTTAATCATCAGATGCCAGGTAATGCTTGGCGGGTAAAGTATACCGTGAACCCGCCAGTCTATTAACACAGCAGAGGCGCACTGTGGGCAATGTATTTATTGTAATGTCATGGGATTGGCGTGTTGTGAAATGAAGACGTCCAGTTCTGTTTGTCTGTCTGACATTCTGCGATAGCAATGCGCTACCGATATTTCTTAATAAGTTCTTGTAGCTAACCAGTGTTTTACATAAAAAGCTACTGGCTTCATTGATGCCTCAAACTGGAACAATGGCCTGGATTGGATCTCTACAGAGCACGCTCTTATGCTGAGAGTCACCTAAAACCCCCCACCTTTTTTGGGGATTGAAACACTTTTTCTACTTCCCGTTGACTGATGCGGAATTTGTATTAGCGCAGTCTGTATAATTCTGGTTTAGGCATCTCATGTAGACATTGAATTACTAGTTATATTATGAGTTGGTTCGATTCTTCGACGTAACGAACATCTGGCGGACGGTCACATTATTGAGCTAGATCACGCTCAGAAAATCTTAAATGATAAAGATTATTTTGGCTTTATGCTATGTGCTGACGTGGAATAATACTACTTGTTTGAAACCTCCCAAAAAACAAAACCCAAATAAAACAAACAAACAAACAAATAAAAAAAAAGAAAGAAAGAAATTCGGCTTGTATAACGATACCACTCAGGGCATGGGCTCAGTATAAACCCACTCTCCCCACATCTTAACGATTAGTAGCAAGGTATGCTTTATATAATAATTATTACACACTTTTGTCACAAACAGAATAGCACACTGGTTGGAAGGGGAACAAAAACAACGGCTCGACTGGGAATAATCGATCCTACGACCCATGATGTTATAGGGTGGAAAATACCCAATAATAAAGTTCCGGGTCATAGTTCAAGGTGAACCCAACTTTTAATAGCGCACCTAATGCGCCTGACCTGCAATTGGTAATACATGTATTACGTAAGAGTTTAATTTTTTTTTATAGAATTCAGTTTTAGCTGGCCAGTAAATGCATGTAATTTTATTTCGTCTGATATCACTTTAGCAAGGCCTTGCTTGGAACATGTATGGTGTACCTGCTAAAATTAGGCAGTTGGTTTTTTGTGTGTGCAAAAACGGGTTCCCATATAAATATCCTATTAGCTCAGAAATGAGCTTGACAATGTCTTATTTTCTTGGCTTAATTTTATTTGTGAGATATCTTCTTTTCGTTCACTCTAATTGATGTGTTGTGCATATTGCTGTGGTTGGCCACCTCAGATACCTGGCATGATATCCACAGTGTTCACCGAACAGAACAGAACAGAACAGAACAGAACAGAACAGAATTTTATTACTCCCAGGCCACTATTCAGCGGCACATTGAGGCCCAGCACTTAGACTTTAGCAGGGGATTTGTGAGATATAGTAGTTACATATTGAGTTTATAAATATTGATTGATAGTTTATTTGAAGTAGTTTTAACATGGTCGGCTATGGGATTTTATTTAGTATAATGCACCGTATACACATGTACACATGCCATCATGGAGTCCGCCGTGTCATGTATTTGTAGTAAGACACATGGCGGACAATAAATGAAATACGCTGCGACCAATTACTATTTTCCATCTAAAGGCTTAGTGTGCGCTGTTTTATAGATGATCTATAACACAGCGCACACTAAAGCCTTTAATGTTCTCAGCGTGTTGATGACTAAAAGTAAACATTACAGATGTCAAGACTTGCCCCCTGTTTATAAAGACGTCATGCAATCATGTATACATTAATTTGCCTGCGTGACTGTGTCGGAAGCGATACAATGGCAAAATCGTGTTCGTCCCGTGGGTTGACTTTACGATGTAAGTGTTAATGTCCGTGTAATAAACGATTAGTAGCGAGACAAACGTCGTCTTCCTAGCTGTGCCAGCACACACAAATACACGCATTGTTGTTCGTGTAATAACCGATTAGTAGCGAGACAAACGTCGTCTTCCTAGCTGTGCCAGCACACACAAATACACGCATTGTTGTTACAATTTCCTCGGAATGTAAATCGCATCCATCGATCATCAAGGACAGACATCCTAATACCATTATCTTCAGCTAGATATGTTTACCACACAGAACAGAACTACATGTACACACCAGCGAGATGAAGATAAACTTGGTTTGTTTATCAACAACAATACTGGAGCACATCTTCAGAAATACGCATTTGGCCATGTCACCGTTTACATAATCACTGTTTCTGTTCATGATAATACTAACATATACACGGTATCAATAGTCACCGATATTCAATTCTATATTATTTTAAGTCTTAAACGGCTCATCAGTGAGAAACAAAATACAGAAACAAGATAACAGTGACATAGACAAAATACACAATAGAGACATAGACGAGATACATATAAGATACATAAGAGATGGCGTTGATATCGATACGCTCTCATTTCAAAACAAGACAACATATACCAGAAGAAAGAAAACTTTGGAACTTAACCATTGATCCACGACTGGTCTATCAAAGGGCGTTGTCTGTGCTATCCTGTCTGTGGGTAAAGTGCACTTAAAAGATGCCTGGCTGTTGTTTGAAGATTAGCCTATTTGGCGGCAGCGGGTTTCCTCTGCAGCTCATATAACCATGCGTTTGACATCCAATAACAGCTGATTAATAATCAATATGTTCCAGTGGTGTCGTTAAACCAACAAACTTTATCTTTGAAACTTAATTCGCAGTCACACAGGAACGCTCTGGAAAGAACAAAGACGGGATCTAAACTTGGAAGAGAAGACAATAGCGACATGTTGTTGTTATTAGATGGGATACGTTGCATTGGAATCGTCTGAAGTCTTCAGCTAGCTTTCTTGATAGCGGAACGTTCGCGTGCACTGATAGCGGACCGCACGCGTGTAAACGGTGGCGTGTACTTTAAGCGTTTTGTAGGTGTATTACACGCCTTAATGGTCTTCAGCCAAACCTAGTGCGCTGGAATATCAAAGGTATAATCGAGAAATTGAATGCTGTTACCTTTTGTAGAGTCTACACGTCAGACAATATAAAAGACAATGAGGAACATTTCTTAGTAGTCTTGATTGGTTGCAGATAGTAAATTGTCTGGTTTATTGGCATACCTAGGTTTGGTTTATCGGGACTAGACAAGTTTTGAGCACATGCATGCGTGACGAATTTGCATAGGTTGGAAAGTAGTAGACCTTTGGGTTATTTCCCGTTCCAACCAGTGATCTATGAATCGTTTATCAAAGGCCGTGGTGCATGCTATCCTGTCTGTGGGAAAATGCACAAAGAAGATTCCTTGCTGTTATTTGAGGAAGAGTAGCTTATGTGCTGGCATCTGGTTCCCTCTTTTACCAAGTGTCGACATAACCATGCATTTGACACCCAATAACCGCTGATTAATAATCAATGTGTTCAGGTTGAGTCATTAAACAAACACACTTTCTTTTTTTTACTAGTGGCATCTTAAATTAGGTTTGTGTGTTAAAACCTCACCTCAGTTGTTTAAAGTTCACCATAATCTATGCTATTTTTATGTCGTTTACTGTATTTAAACTATTATGTTACATCTCAATTAATTTTATTGTAAATGTATGGTTACTCATATAGAGTATACTATTTGTTGTTGAGAATATTAAAGATGTACATGTGTGTAGATTATGTATTCAGACACAAATTGGCTACCCGCTGGGCATCCATGATAGTAATGAAAGTTCTCAAGTTAACCGCAGTGTTAAACCAGCCTGGCAAACCAACACGGCAAACCAACACAGTACAGGTGTTCATTGTCAGCTCTCACTTCACCGCGTACCGCTTACTTCTTACTTCCTGTTTCTCTACCCGCCATCTCAACATTCCTGTCCGATCCGTCATAAAACATACTCTATAGGTTAGAATTCAGGGTATGCACGGTGTCATAACGATCTCGTACTGCGTTTGTTGTGATGTCCACCCATATATACTAAAGATAAAAAGATAATGTTTGTTTGTTTGTTTGTTTGTTTGTTTGTTTGTTTGTTTAACGACACTACTAGAATACATTGATTATTATTGGATATCAAACGCACGGTTATATCGACACTTGGCTTTTTCGAATAACAGCAAGGGATCTTTTATGTACAGTTTCCCACAGACAGGATAGCACGGCTTTTGGCTTACCAATCGTGGATCACTGGTTGGAACTGGAAATAACCCAACGGGTCTACTGAAGATAATCGATCCGTCGACCTATCGAACCTCAGGCAGACGCTCTACCCCTGAGATACGCCCCGCTCTCACCATAATTATGTACTAGGGCACGGAGTATATTCGAATACTTCCAACAACCGCTTCTGAATTGTAGCAAAACTATTTTATCAGTTCAACTGTGAGGCTATTATAATGTTCTTGATAACCTCTTCTAGATGTTCCAGGTATGCGGTTTAAGTGTATACGTATAGTTTTGATAAGAAACACTCACATCCACACCTGCATAACGAGAATAAACAGCCACCAGATAAGAAATGTCGAGCATCAATTGAATTTGTAATAGACCGTATCACATTTCAAAATTGATACTGTGTTGTTGATTAAAATCTAATGAACAAAAAGATAACAGCTGTTTATGACAAATAATGACAAATAATGTACACAGAAAACATCGGATATAACGAACGCCAAGGAATGTAATTCGTTATGTTCGCTGTGCTTTCCGCCATTAACTGAAGAAGTGGGGTGGGGCGGGGTATCGTTTGTGACAAATATTTTTGTTGAGCAACCACCGTTCACCCAGAACAGATTCATTCTGGTCGCTTGTATGGTATACAATATATTACTGCGTGGTAATGTGATATTTATACCAAAAAGTGTGGTGGGGGACATTTTCATGTTGGTCCTCCCACTCCAAAAAGTGTGTGTGTGTGTGTGTGTGTGTGTGTGTGTGTGTGTGTGTGTGTGTGTGTGTGTGTGTGTGTGTGTGTGTG
>JAULBR010095624.1:0-11780 GCA_032355825.1 Melanodrymia aurantiaca
AAGGAAATCAAACTGTTACAACAGTTAATAATGAGATTTTATAGTGAAAATGTTGAATATTTTGAGACCTCTATATAAAGGCCACCTGTCCATAATGGCCACTTTCTGTTGGTCCCTTGAGTGGTTGTTATATACAAGTTTGACTGTATCTCTTCTCTGAACACGCCTCAGTTCATATTTAGAGAAATATGGGCAAAATTGCCCTTTAAGACTCGATGCAAACCGTATATTCTAGTGCATGCATCAACAGAACCTACTGTGTAATATCAAACGATATGACATCTCTGCCATAAACTAAGTACTGTAAAATGGGTAATATTTGCGGCTGTAAATGTTAGCGATTTGGAAAAATAGATCAATGTAATATTCGCATTGAAAAAAAAAAATTGTTGTATTTTACAATGATATCATTACTAGTAATTAAATTACAGACACGAGAATAATACGTTTTACAGTAACAAGGCAGGTGATTGGTCCATAAAGTTGAGTATGCATTAAGTAGTGTTGTAGTGGTAAGGACTGATGAAATTGTTGATACGTATTTGAAGGTGACTTGTTGGTAACTATTCAGAAGTTTGTGAAAATGGCTGAATTCAAAGATGACATGGCAGAACTGATCACGAAATGTGAAGGAGAGTTTAAAATTGTGAGTTTACTATATTACATGTTGTGCTTTTAATATTTTACGCAGGAATATTACAGAACACTGAAATTCTGTCGCAATGTCGCATAATATCCAGGAAGGTGAACCTGCATATATGCAACAACAATATTAACTAAATATTAAAGAGAATTATTTGTTTGCCTATCTCAACATATATAATTTATTACTTTTGTTTTGAAGACTACAGTATGTAAGCAAACGTCACTACGTCAAAATACAGTGGTCAAAATACAGAAGTAAATTATGCCAAAAGGTGTGAAGTCAGCACATTTTGTCTGTCTAATCATCAAGCAAGATAGATTTTGCTAAACCCACATGAAAATTGGATAATTTAGGCATATAAAATGTATTCTCTTCAAGGGGTTCATTTAAACCATTTTCATAGGCTAATTAATATTTCTTTTCTTAATTTAAAGTTATCATTCGGGACAGTGCATAAACACAACTGGTTTTTTTTTTTACAATCTGGACAATGTTTAGAATCGGGGAGGGAGTAAAAAACATGTTAGGATAGCTTTTCAGGTAAAAACGTTGATCCACAATTATCAATGTTTTTATGTTAGGATTAGAAGTGGGGGAAGGTGGTCAAAGCTAATCCTAACATAGTTTGGATTGTAAAAAAAAACATTGCAATTTATGGATGTTCCCTTACTGTTCTCTTTTGAAAGATTATTTATGACTTTAAAATTTCAGATTCATTGTTGAACATCAAAATAATATGTGCTCTAACAGATATGGTGAGAAATAGAACGGTCATGTGTATGCATGGTAGTGTGTTCATCTGTATTTTCACATTTCAGACGGACTTCAGTAGAACTGATAAATGCAAACATGTGCATGTGATTGCCTGCAGTAGTGTAGAAAAAGTGAAATGTTGGCTTGACCGGGTAGATCAATGTTTGGCACTTTTAGCACCAGTTTAGTCTTCCGATTGAATGACACACGATTGGTTTAACTGACAACTGCACCAGTGAATTGATGTGGGTTTCCATTCAATATCACTAATTAAATACAATTTCTCATCTTGGAAATTTACGCAAGTTGGGAAAATTAAAAACTAATCCTTTCTGCATTTGATGTCCTTTTTTTCTTGCACTAAGAGTATATGCCTCTTATCCAGGCATGGAAATAAGTTGACTGAACTTTGATTTTGAGAATACAAATATTATAAATTATTTTTTAATTTAATTTAAAAAAATAATAATTTCAGTACAAATAATTATGTAATTGTTCCCAAAAACAAAATATGTAATACTCTGGTTAGGGTG
Source organism: Melanodrymia aurantiaca (assembly GCA_032355825.1). NCBI lineage: Eukaryota > Metazoa > Mollusca > Gastropoda > Neomphalida > Peltospiridae > Melanodrymia > Melanodrymia aurantiaca. Next base: position 1,933 of record JAULBR010095624.1, read on the forward strand.
CCATGACACATATTTTTACAACATTTTTGTCTGTTTTAACAATGAAAAATAACATTGTCCATCCAACCGAGACCAGAGATTCAAACCCAGTATATACCAGTCTTGAGCTCATTGGTCTAACCACTACACCACGATGACCAATGAGGCCCTCTCATTCATTCATTCATTCATTCATTCATTCATTCAAGGCTTTGTTAAGGATGCCCCTATCCATTTACGGTTCAGGCACTCCTCCCAATCGGCACGGTCCGCAATCAAAGGTCAAGACCCACTAATCATTAGCACAGCATGCAATTTCACCACGATCTATTTTTCAGTCGACTATAAAAGAAATATATTTGTTTGTCAATATCAAATTTGAATAATTAATTTGGAATTGTTTAGAGCACGTTTTGCAGTGATTCACTGCGTTCATTAGTAGCAATGCAATGAAACCTCATCTTTAGAGTGTTACTGTTAAATTTAGGTTCTCTGTATTGTGATAATGTTTTATCATATCTGTATGCACCAGATTAGTAGTTGTATGTATTATATGTACAAACCACGATTAATATATTTATACTCTAAATTGTGTACACTGCACGAATTCATAAAGTAGTCTTCACATAGTGACTTCGAACAGTCTGTTGTTTTTAACATTGAATACGACTATATCTTACTTTTGATTTATCCAGTTTGATTAATAGAGGTCTTGTGATTATACTAACTTACACAATTTTTAGTGGAATGCGGTGCTCACGAAAATGTGACTTGCAGTTTTCGATATTATGACTAAAAATAAATACCAGATACAGGAAATCAACAACTCAAATAATTGTCTTGTCTGTAATTTGATTGTACCCTAATAGTAATACAGTAGATTCCACTTATTTGCATATCGGTTTGTAGCATAAATTGTTTATATGAATATTTTTATGATTTGGTTGTGGAATTTTATTCTTTTCATTTAAGTCAAGCTACATTGGTTGGTGCTAGGGAGAATAGCTGATGTGTCTGTAAAATAAAATTGTAATGCTGGCAGGTGGTGAAAATTAGTAGGCAGTGTGTGAGAAAAACAACAAAATAAAACAGAATGATATCTTTATTGTCATATAATTTATTATTATTAAAAATAATATACATTTTTTTAAATTAAGTTTTCTAAAACCTATTTTCAGTGATACAAAGTGATATTATCTGCAGGATAAATCAGATGACTGCCAATTTGAATAGAATATCTTCCGTTTATATAATTATTACTTCAGTATTGTAGTTAATTTTTATTTTTTACGTTTCTGCATTATTTTTTTGCAGGCGTCTGCTCCACCAGTTGTACAAAGAAAGGATCCACCTAAACTCAACAAGCAGAACGACCACTATATTACCAGGTGGAGACAGCAAGCAAGAATGGATCTTTTTAGAGCTAGTTTTGTTTTTTCTAGTAGTAGTTCTAGTGGTAGCAGCAGTGAGGAACAAAGCTCCAGCTCAGAAAGTGAAGAATCGTCAGAGGAAGAGAAAAAAAATAAGAAAAAGCCAAATGGCTCGAGACAAATTAATAACAGACGTGACAGAACAAAAACTGACGCTCCTCCTTCCAAAAAGTTCAGTACTAGCTCTGCACAGCGAAATGGTGCCACTGTGAATCCCAGGATGCTGAAACCACATCATGGAGAATTGATGGAGAATGGCACCAAGCAGTCTAATGGCGAACACAATACAATGCGATTAAGATCTTTAGGATCAGCGTCAAGGAAAAAATATACCAGTGAAAAGGAAAACTCTGAATTAAGAATTAATTCTTCTCTGAAAAGAGAAAATGCATTCATCAGAGTTTCATCAACAGATATGGCATCTGAACCCAGTCCTCCAAATGTTAAGAAAGATAGTAACATATTACATGCAAATATTGACAAGAGTAACTTCTCAACTGGAACGAAACCAACTATAAGAGCACTATCTGTATCACCAATTATGGGATCATTAGCTTCTCAAACATCAAGCGGTAAACATGTATTAAACAAGCCAAAACCAGTTGTTAACGGGAAATCGTCAGCTCGCCAAAAACAAGAAGCTTTACCAGACAGAACCTCCCATATGATTGATGCTAGAAGAAATGTGTATTACCGGAATGGTATGAGAAACATTACTCAAACCCAGACTCCTTATAGAAGGATAGGATCGGCACAGATGCCAAGACTTCAGTATAGACAGAAGCAGCAACCGACAACGTATGATGCACGGATACTATCATTCCGAGTGCCACCAAGTTTTAGCAGTTCTTCAGAAGATTCTGATAGTGATGATGACTCAAGATGATAGTGTTTATCTGTCCTTATTACCCCTCCAGACACTCTAACAGGGATAAATTAATATCATAATTTCTCCCTGAGAAATTATCAAACGTTCGTATAGCTTGTCATTTCATTAGGTTGTTAGAACCATTCCGTCCACTGACAGGAACATTACTAAAATATGACGTTATAAATTGTGAACATTACATCGCGAATATTGAGGACTACATTTCATCTTCTTTCAAATATATAAGTGTTTCACAATGAAATGTCTAGAGTAATAAAAAGAATAATTATCTCTCTACACAGTATTATCAAGTTTAAGTCCCTCATGAAATAATGTTAATTTTAGTTACTTGCTAAAGCACATGACAAATCAAACTTTTTTTCACTTGGGACTTAAATATGATCATATAGCCTTGTTCATTTAAAAGACCACTATTAACAAATTGCAGAAATGTTTTCTTAAGCAATAGTTACCCGGTACATTATTTTTATTAAGACCTGTATATTAACATGATTAAATAAATGTTAACTGTTAAAGATCAAACCACATTTTTTATTTGAAGTTTAACAGTTTAAATACATACACAGTTCTATCACATTCAGAAACATTTAATTTAACTGATTTCCAAATGCTTGTTTATGCATTAAATTTGCCATCCAATGATTGAACCGATTGGTGCTGTTTGAACTACACAAATAAACCGCTGCAAATGTATAGATATATTCACGATATATTGTAGTGTATGAATGGATAAGTCTCATTGTTTTACTACTTGTGCAGATTTACAGCTGAGACCATCTTTAGATAATGGTGTGTTCTTGTGACCCACGTCTTTCCCATGCCGGAAATTTACGATTTTTTTTAATAATTTATTTATATGACTTATAGTATTTATTATATAACTGTTATAGTATTTATTGCTGAGTAAGATACTGCGCTACATTTATGTTTGTACATGACTGAGTAGGCTGCTTAACTCCAGCGCAAGATACTGCGCTACATTTATGTTTGTACATGACTGAGTAGGCTGCTTAACTCCAGCGCAAGATACTGTGGTACATTTATGTTTGTACATGACTGAGTAGGCTGCTTAACTCCAGCGCGATCAGTGAGAATGCTACTGAACAAAGTGACATGAATATCATTTTCCTCAATCGTTTGAGATAAATTTTGGTGAAATATTAGCTTTAAGAGAAATTGAGAAAAGTTTCAATGTTTATAATTTTCTATTCGCTTGGCATCTTCCTTGCCATGTACGCTATCCAATGGGTATGAAATTATCCTTACGTTCAATAACGCGAGCGCTCTGGAACTATGTGACTGGTACCGATCATGTACTATCACATCACATTCATTTAATGTAGGTGCAAATATCGGTGTCAAAACGTTTTGCCTCAGAGGCAGAACGCCCGCGCTATTGAACGCAGGGCAGATGTGCCATGAAATATTTCAACATGCAACGATAGCGTAACGTTACCCTAACGATCGCTCTGCCACAGTTGTGTGCATAGATAAAAAGTTATAATCACGAGGTTTTGTGGCCACGATACTTAAATTGACCACTGTGAACACTTCATTGTCTTCAAATATTGTTATTTACGCAATCGTAGTGTAATGTTGTGTCTAAGGATATCATAAGTGACGTTATAACCTCTCCATTAAACCGGCCCCTGCAGTGAGGAATGTTATATTCGTGGGAATTTGCTTAGCAAGTTCATCACCTTGTGCACAGGACTTTAGATCATGCTCTTTACTTGCAGTCAACAGATAGTTGACGGTCTGGTGCATGCTGGGTAATTAGTTCTCACAAGGATCATACATGTGTTGACGAAACATGTTGAACGTTGGCTTGTTTATTTATTTTTGTAAATAATTTGACATGGTTATTACAGTAACTACATTTTCAATCATGTATAAATTGGAATGTTATTTATTTATTTGATTTGTGAGCTTGTGTTTCGTGACATATCTTTTCTATATACGGTAATTAGATTCTGAAATAATACTTATAATTCAGTCTTATTGTTAACATGTAACTCAATCTTCACTGATATTTGAACCAAGGACCTTCTACAAGAGTCTGATGCTGTACAGATTGAATCAAAGGGAAATTCCAACTAACTGAAGTCAACAGAAGTACTTTATAATTATACTAACACTACTACAATTATTTAAAGGGAATCCGTCAAAGGTGTCAAATGTGTGGCCCAGTTATGCTTATGAACAATAGAAGTGTACGAACCCTTCAAAAACACATTAGTGGCGTTATATTCGTAAATTTTAAGCAACTTTCATATTTATGTTTAAACCATTTTATTATCACTATACACAAATGTCGGTGTAATCCCACGGTTGTTGACTTCATACCGTATACGCAACTGGGAAAGCTACATGTAGTTTAGATATCTGGCACCATTTCCTGTGACTGATTCACTTTAAATATAGAATATTGACTGTCAATAATTTAATACCTTTTTTACTAAGGCAAACACAAATACAACTGCAGCCGTTTTTGTCAGCAGTAATGGTCAACTCAAATAAAATATTTCACATAGCCATTTTGTAATCGATATTTTAAATACAGTAGTACTTAACTCTTGATTGCACATTCTATACATCATTTGGATAATGTGTTCATCGGTGGCAAAGTCACCACATAATTACTAATACTTGGGTATTTATCATTTAGTGATATACATGTATGTAACAGTTAATAGTGGAAAGAATGTATTACGGCTGTAATTGTTTTGTGTTAGTAAAAGGTGTTAAATCGTGCAAGAATTTATGTTTTCTTTGCTTTTGAGTGCATGTATTATTGTATGAATGACTTTATCAAATGCTTTGTAACCAAACTGAATATACCGGTGTAGTTATATGATGGTTATTAAGTTTACTTTAAGATGTTTAAGGTACCATGTCGTATTGCAATTTAATAATTTCCAACATTCTATTATATTGTACAACTTATGTTTGATATATATATACATGTATATTTTAATACCAGCCTTACGTTCAATAAGGCGAGCCTTCTGCTACAGAGACAAAATGTTTTGACGCCGATGTTTTCATCCAACATTAAATGAATGTGATATGATAGTACACATCGGTACCAGTCACATAGTTCCAGAGCATTCGCCTTATTGAATGTAAGGTAGAATATACTACCGGTATAATATATTATTTTTTAGAGTTACATGTATAAAGGTTTTTTTTCTGCATACTCAATTTTTCAGCTGCAAAAGCTGTTTAATGTGACATTTATTTATGTGTCGGTTTACATGTGTTCAAAAGACAATTTAACAAAACATGGACATTATAATCATTGTTCAGTCATGGGATGTAAATAATGGTGATGCAATTATGAATCCTGGCAGCAGATCATTTAAATTTATGCATCTCATACAGTTTTACACCTTGTTCTGTCAGGAATACCGGTCTGGATTTGTGCTCCGAATTCATAGACAGGTAACGCATCTTAAATAGTCAAAACTAGTCTGTAGTGTAGTGGTTACTATTAATTTATTAAACACTCGCCTGTCTTAAATGGCACTTTATAATATTCTTCCAATTCATCTAATTTAGTACAATAGTCTATATTAATCAGTCACCTATCTCATTCTATTTGCAATTATCTGATTTAGTGTACAATACGGCCTGTATTAAGAACCACCTATCTTAAGTGGCCATCTTTCTATTATTATCTGATTTAGTGTACTATTCTCCCAAATTAAGATTTTGTATGACCTGTATTATGCAGCCACCTGTTTTAAATGGCCACCTTTCTATTCTCCCAAATTAAGATTTTGTATGACCTGTATTATGCAGCCACCTGTTTTAAATGGCCACCTTTATATTCTCCCAAATTAAGATTTTGTATATAACCTGTATTAGCCAGCACCTGTCTTAAGTGACCACCTTTCTCTTCACACAAAGCTTCCAATTTAGTACAATATGACCTTTATTATGCAGCAACCTTTCTTAAGTCACATTTCCATTTTCTCAAAGCATTAATCTACTTGAAGAACTGCCTGGTATGGTCACTTAATGTTGGATTGAATATTAGTACAGAATGTGTGTTAAGTGTCACTATGTGGCAACGCACAAACTAATCAACATTACTGATTATAAATATTCTTTACTTATTATATTATAAGCTGTATTGCACATTAAATTGGGCACACTACAAATATTGCAATATCTATATTGCAAGAGATAAATTACAATAATTATAATCATATATATTCATGTACATCAAGTGTCTTTCATTTATTGTAAAATATCTGTCAGTTATTTTGTTTATTAATAAATTAACATTATACGATACACACTTGTTTTGATGTGTTGGGTCAAGGGAAAAGTTTTGTTGAGGTCTCCAGACATGGCCGAGCAAGCTAAACGTGAATAACTCTGTGCAAGAGTGTTTTCCTGAGGATCGATGCGTCAAAGAATCTATCCTCCTCAGTGGACCCAATAATCCAAAATGGTCCATCAACAGCCAAGGTGTATGCTATCCGGTCTATGAGAAAGGGCCCATGAAAGATCCATTGCTTTTATTTGGTAAGAGTAGCCTGTGGTGAGAGAGTGTTTCGCCTGTGATCATATATAGATATAACCATGTGTTTGAAATCCAATATATAACCAGTTTAGTCATCAACAAGTTCCAGTAGCGTCGTTAAACAAACCAACTACATTCTAATCATGTTAATAAAACATTTATTTAAAAACATTGACAGCACAGAAACTAGAGTATGTGTATAAAAGAATAATCACATTTGTAGCACTTTCCTCGATTGGTGTTCCAAGCACAGACTTTAGTGATTGGATCACTTGGAGAGAGCAGCACATACTAATACTAGTGGAGTTTAATAGTTACTATATATTACGTTGATTTCAAACCGAGTGCTTCACAGTACACATAAACACGACTAAACTGGTGTTCTTTTGAAGAAGGCCTGGTTGGGCCGATTGTTGTTGGACTGTCAAGTGCCATGCGAATCGGTGCAGTAGGTTTCAATCCCACTTAAATGTAAGTACATGTAATTGTTTTCTGTATTTGTATATCCTGGCTCAGTGTTTCTGCTGGTGGATTTAAGAACCAGAGTGCACCATAATCCCAGTTGCTGATAATACTATGCATTACATTGACTTTGATCAGTTCTTCACAGTACACGTAAAAACACTACTAAACTTGTGTTCATTTTAAGAACAATTGAACAACTAGTTTGGCCGAACGGTTATGGTATTGGACTGTCAAGAGCCATTCAAATCAGTACAGTAGGTTCGATTCCAACTTGTTCACATAAGTGGGGTTATTTTTTCATTCAAACATGAAATATAAAATTTTATACCAACATTAATTTTGATTAAAATCTGATTCACAAAGTATTATAGCAGCACACATTTTAGTTTGAATTAATTATTGTATTAAATTGTTGTAATCACAGGTTGCTGGGAGTAACATTTCTTTGCTATAGTCTACTCACGAATTGGTTCACAGCTGAAAATAAAATAAATGGAGTCCTGAGGATTATTACAATTATTAAATATTCTAAATAAACTCTTTAACATGTTTAGATATACTTTAGTGCATTGAAATGTAAATAGGACATCAGACGTTCAAGTTTCTATTTGTAAGATAAATATGTAGAGGATACTCCCGATGTGTCCTGTGATATAATTTATCAGCACGAGTATAAAAGTATAAAATCCTCGCCAACATTCTGATTTTATTCTTTTATCAAGGAGTGCTGATAAATTATGATGTCACAAGACACGATGTGAGTATTCTTTTTATTATTCATTGCATGACAGTTTTTGTAAAAATGTTGAAATTTATCCTTTTCTAATTACTTCATAAATTTTTATTAGGAAAGTAAGTTATTCTGGGGATAACAAAAAAAGATGTTACAATAAAACAAAAAGTTTAAAAAACAAAATAAGATAAATTACCGGTACTGGTTTCATTTCCAAGAGTCCACATGTTGTTTATAGTAGAGTTCTTCAAATGAAGATTATTTAGTACACTGGTATCTGGAATATATAGATATTACATAATACGTAATTATAAAGAAAAAGAAGATGCAAAAATTAACAAAGATTTATCAATAAGTATCGGCCTGTTAACTAGTTTTAATACATGAATGCACACGCATTTAAATAGTAAAATCAAACTTATTTATAACCCTAGTGGGCACTCTAACCGTAGAATTAAATATTAATTTCTCACTGTGAAATTATTAAACATTGGTAGGCCCTATGTGTCATTTGATTGGGTTGACTGGAACATTACTAAAATATGACCCCACAAGTTGTGAGCAAATTGTATTGAATTACCTTTCATCATCTTATTTTCAGCATTACATCAATGTCGAATATGTTTTGAAAACATTTTCACAATAAAACGGCTGCAGTAATAAATAGAATATTAAATTGGTATTATCAAGTTTAAGTCCCTCATAAATAATGTTTAGTCATTCGATAAAGCTTGTGACAAATTAAAAAATTTTTGCTTGTGACTTAAAATGGATAATACAGGATAGCTCATTTAATATTCTCTATATAATAATCTCTATACCTCCACTGCTGCAATATTTCTGAAGTACTGGCCAAATTGTCACCATTGGAATGCTCATATTAACATGTGGAAAGCAAGCTCCTGTCGAGACATCTCTGAAATTAAATACACAAATTAATGTTTAAAAACTACTTACAATTTTTTAGCATATTTGTAATACTTATAGTGTATTAATGTTAGTTGTTTGCATTAATAGACTCAATTACAATTTTCTTTTCCCTAACACAATGAAGTAAGTAAATTGTGTCTCACTGTAGTTCTGATTGTACCTTCAGGCTCGATCATATCTGCCATATATGACCAGTCATATAACTGACAGCAAGCAAATCAGAGGAAAGTTGTATGTAGCAGTTATGTCTATTTTATCTGTATAAACAACTGTATGATTAGTATCTTCAACATCTGTGATTCACTTACAACCTTAGAAATCATTCTATATACGTAATGTTATTAGCGGCACAGTTACGATCTTTTGTCCCATTATGTAAAAAAAGTTTTGAGATTTTGATTATGCAAAAAAGATACTTGTATCTGCCACATACAACCTTTTGGCTCTCACACAATAATTATGATAGATATGATCTTAATTCTGTAACTTAATTAATGTGCATTTCATTTCCAGGTCTTAAATTCTGAATGTATATACCATATTTATCCTATAATGTTTCATCTAATATCTTTATTATGCCACCTTTTATATGATAATTTATACATTACTGTATACATTACTGTAAATAAGGTTATTTGTTTATTATTATAATTTACACTACTTCTACAGTATGCGGTAAAGAGAACCTTAGAAATGATAAATAGAAAAGAACAACTAACTTAGCATTGCAGACCACAATGCCCACCAAACGTCCATCCTTGTCAATCAATGCACCTCCACTGGCACCTGGGTGTACAGCACAGGTTGTCTACAAGTTCAAGTTCTTTTATTGCGTTAAGCTTTACAGCTTAATGGCATAAAAACAGTATTGAACATATAAATTAATAT
>JAULBR010095635.1:0-11780 GCA_032355825.1 Melanodrymia aurantiaca
ATAAAGATATCTTTATTACACGTGTGCTTCGTATGGGATTTACGAACTCGTTTATGCTTAACTATATGGATAATAAATGTATGTAATACCCTTTGTTCCGAATCCCGCTACATCCGTGGTACCGTTTCCCCTACTCCCCTGCATTGTGGGTGCTATTTTTGTGTGTCAATCTCGTCATTAAATTATTTACCTAAAACAAGTCGAACGGAAGAGCAAAGGGACGTCACCCATGCTGTTGCCTGAGCACTCTGGTTGAATCTACTGATTAACTTCAGAAATAGAACGCCATCCGATCTTTCCAATCCACCTATTATTAAAGTGAAACACCTTAACACACATAGACTGGTTAGACGTAAACCAATAGCTACGAGCAGGTTTGTTTTTGTCAGTTTGGAAGTCTACTAGAATAACTGTAACTTTAATGACGTCAATAGCTCACTTGGTCCTATAAATCCAGGCCCACAATTAATAATCGTATACATACTTATAGTTATTCGTCATTGATAGCAGAATAATCGACCAAGATTCACAATCTCTTAAACTACTGCTATACTCTGTGGACATATTAAGAGTTAAACGATGTTATCTCTAAAGTTATATAGCAAGTAGGATAGCCTGACGTCCTATACATTCTCCCTCCTTTTGGCAGTAATAATTATACCTACTTCTTCAACATTTTGATCTTTAATTTTGTACCTGTTTTGAACGTTATAAAGCATATTATATTAATTAAGATACAAGTTAATGCCACTTCAACATTGAAAATGATTTTGTTTGACTAACTGACGATGATTGATTTAAACAGGACGCTGTCAATTGAAAACAGTATGTTATATTCTTGTAAAGAATAAATACCAGTTAAGAAATTATCGAAGGCAGATCCTAGAACTATGATCCATCCATAACCACCATCAAGCGTTTCTACAGCATTCGATGATTCTTCCTCCACATCTGCAGTATTGGAATTAATTCCTCCATCTGCAGGCTGCAATACAACACAGCATTGAACGTTGTCTGCAGTTACATACAAATAATATAGATATATATATATATATAGTTTGACAATTTACTTTAGTTTATTTTGAAATGTTATATATTATGTGCAGTAACTGTGATGCTGAATTTGGTATGGACGGCTTTTGGGGTAGGAAAAGGAGTTACTTTTATTCAAAATCAATGATAAACGAAATAATGTCAATAGTCTGCCAACGAAAATATGAAAAATAGGCCCATCTTTCGCGCAATGCGACTGAAAGAAGTCGCTATCTATCATGCTAGAGACGTCCGAGTCACATTGCGCGAAATTTGTTTATGACTCTGTTCCTCTTTCAGACTGCTATTACAGGTACTATACGGAAATAGCTGCGAACTTGTGATTCTGTAACAAGTCTGGTAGAGTGATTTTAAGCAACATTTCAAGAGAAGATAGGGTTTAAACAAGGGTAATGCGTTGTAAAGCATAGATTATGCTTACAAAAATATCAAAAGTAAGTAAGTTCTAATTGATCGAGGTTGTGCACTATGAGGAAATACGTTTCCAGTCTGGTTTGTATTGTTAAAAATAGTCTAGCTTGAATGAAGCCATGCAAACAATGAGAAAGTACGTTTGGAAAAATAGGTTGCAATGACCTACTTTTGGTATGCAACGCATCGTCTTCCCCAAATGTACACACCCACAAACGTTGATGACCCTATATAAATTAGTGTAGGAAATGCTATGGAAACCTGTTTTTCTATGGAGGTCAGAGTTCATGATATAAGAGTAGGTAGCAATGACCTACGTTTAGTGTGTGGAACTCCGCCTTCTGTACATGTACATGTAGGCCTACCTGCTCACTTTGATGACCCTATAATCAATTAGTGTAGGAGATATACATGTACATACTGTGAACACGCGTTTGACAGACGAATTCGTTGAACCGGAGTCATGTATTATTCTGGATGAGACCAAGTCAAATATGAGAAAATACTTATTTCGATCAATTCTGGATTTAAAACAGATTACGAGGACAGTGAGTCTACAGACCATCAGTCAACAAGACATAGTATTAAACTGGATAGCAAAAAACAAATCTCACCTCCAGGACATGAGCATCATCACCAATTACATCGTCAACTTCTGGAATCAGTTTTCCAGTCTGGTCGACATCGTGGACATCTTGTTCGTCTACATCAGATGTTGGACGGGAAATATGAGGCATGTCGTACACGTTACATAGAACTCTCTACATACATGTGTAGACTTAACTGAAGGCATGATAGCAAGATATACTACTTATTTACGAACTATTGAATACTCACTAACGTTTAAACATATTTTAGTAATCATTCACAAGGAAAAGTCTATGGGTGTTCATATTAGATATTGATGTTGCAAAATGAACAGATGAAACCTACAGCATGGACATAGTATGGGGATCAGTATGTACAGTATGTACATTGCCAAAATGTCTTCTTGGCAAGTTTGTTCAGCTTTAGGCCAAACCAAACAAATCTTTGTTTAAAACAACGTTTTGGTGTTCTGTTAACTCATCAGACAGGTTATAAAGGTAACATTATATACTATCACCCATCTATATTCCACTTTATTTATGGCAATCACGTGACCCTTATGATCTGCATTGGCCAGGGTTAGATAGCTTCGGTATGGAGCTTTGATAAATGGTACCTTACATGTATTTGTTGAAATGGGGATATTAACATGCATAACTAATAATGTCAAACCACGTTGTAATACAACTACATCCTGTTACATCACACTTGTTATGTGTGGTATACACCTGACCTTGTCTCAAAATATATTTGTGGGGAGTACCATTTCACTTGGCATGTCAGTATTTCTTGATTACATCACAACAAGAAAAAACGTTATCATCAACTTATCTCATCTGGCAATGACAGCAAGGTACAGAATACACAAACCATCTTATTTCATCCTCATTCAGACTAGTAAATGGAGATGCAATCAAGTGATTTGTTCATATTATGCAGTGGATCACAAGCTGCCATGTCTATAGAATAGTGAATTGAGTTAACATGTGTCATAGTTGACACAGAAAAAGATATGGTGACCACTAGAGCTCATTGATTAAATAATCATCGGCTATTTAATGTCAAATGCATCATGATTTTAACACATATTATCAGAAACCCACTTGTTCCACACAGGCTACACTTTGTTTGATAAGCAACAAGGAATATTTTATATGACCATTTCCACACCCATGACATTGTAGTTGAAAAATGATATCATTTCTGCTGAGGATTTAACCTATACTTCATCTGCACCTGACAGAGCATATTGTTTGTGTGGATGCTTATCAAATACATATGAAGACTCAGATTAACACAAATCAATTTCAAAATATGTTATAAGCCAAACAAAAAATCAAAATAATATTATATATTATATTATATTAAAATTCACACATTTAAAAAGCATACTAAACAACACATCTTTAAAAAGTAGTTTACTTTTATAAAATATATTTTAGTTGTCCTGTTTCTTTCATGATAATGTTATAAACACAACAAATGATTAAAGTATAATAAAATTCGAGATTTAAGTAAAAACAAATCTGTTATTTGGTCTACAATAAACTAAACGTAATTAAGTTTACTCTTTCATCCCTGACCTACATGTACATGTAGTTGGTCATTTTTACGGGAAAAGTAACTTGTGCCATTTTTACCCATGTTATTTTTACTTGTACCATTTGTATCATTACAGATCATTATACATGTATATAATTATGAAATTTGGAATGGACTTTAGACTTCCAAATCCTGGGTATGGGAAGAAGAGGTACAAAATGTGAACAATGATCATTTAAAAAAAGCGCATCATGCATGAATGACAATTTCATTATGGCACCGACCTACGACACACATCCTAATTGTTGGTATTTACAGTATTAAGGACAAGCTAAATGATAAAAAACACACTGTTAATACATGTAAGGAGACATTTTAGAAAGTCAAGGACACCGGGCAAAGCAGCATCTAGCTGCGCTAGATCCATATTTCATAAACACTTTTCATGTTCTACAGTATTCTCCAACATCCACTTTACTGCTGACTTCGTAACATGCACATTTCATCTCATTCATGGAAACATCCGATGCCAAATATTGGACACAAGCATAATAAGACCTGCGAATATCATTAATCCACCACAAAAGTAAAACGCTTCATCGTACTGCCCATAGATGTCCTTCATCATTCCTGCAATTAGAAAGTTACAGAACAATCAATTATCTGATGGAACCAACACAGGTGTAAAGATTAACTGAGGAATAAGGCACAACAGATTAACAAATGAACAAATGTCAAAATTAACTGAGAATAAGGCACAACAGATTAACTACCAGAGTTGTGTTCTCTGAAAACTGATGTCAGATGGCACAACGGATGCCCTGGTTCAAGACAAAACATGACCTACATGTATAGTCAGTCTATGAGTTACTAAACAGTAAATTAAGCTATGAAATCAAATTATGGAAACTTGATAGGCCCGATATATTTATTTCAAACTAATTACCTGAAAGTGGAGGTCCCAGGAGGCTGCCAAAACCTTGAAAACAAATCACAAGTCCAAAAGAACTGGTCAGTTTTTCCACTCCAAGAATCTCAATTATAATCACAGTCTTCTGGGAGATGTAAGAACCTGTTAGAAAACCATATACTGCCCCGAGACAAGCAAAGCCTTCAAAGGATGACACTGCTGGTGAGACAAAGGACAACAGAGCGATCCCAAACACTATTGCACTGTAAATCAGAGATCTAAATTGTTTGACCTTCTCCATATCAAAGATCAATCCAGCCAGCACTCGTCCTGTTGCATCAAAAGCACCCGTTATAGATAAAACAAGTGCAGCATTAAACTCAGATATCCCGGAAGATTTCACCAATGCTGGTAAAAAGGTGAAGCCCGACTTGAAAGAAGCCGTAAATAATGCAATACTGATGCAAAATGTGAGAAATGGTGGCTCCTTCAATAAGGACAGTTCAAGAAACTTTGTTTTATTCCTAATTTTGTTTTCTGTTTTTATGAAAGGACCAGAAATGTTTTGAGAAGGTGAATACGTTGGTTTGCTCTGCACATGGAGAGAAGATGAGGAAGAAGAACTTTCAGTATGGACACTCACATGTAGACTGTCTGTACTCACATGTACACTGTCTGGACTCACATTGTGAGTAATAGTTAAGCTCTTACTACAGGACATATCCTTCATATCATATGTGGCGCCAGTGTTTGCTTTATTGTCATCCTTCGCAACAATATTGTTTCTTTTTTTCCTGAAACATGAAAACCGATAATTATAACAGAGTCACTAATAAAGTGTTTTTTTTATTTAATGTAACAGTAAAACATATTAAATGTCTACAAAATGAGAAAACAATAAATGTAATAACTGTTTGTAGGTAAATATAAGAATATGTGAGTCTATACGTGTATACATTTATTTTATGTTCAGCAAACTTGGAAAATATGCAACTGCTAAAACTAGAACCAGTTCGACAATTATATTAATTGTAATAGTATTTAAAGCAATATTTACCTATTCAATGCTAATATTTTCCTGTGAACCGATAGTGGTCTGAACAGTGCTCCACATACCACAAAGTTCAGACAAAAACCACTTAAGATGAGGAAAGCACCAAAATAACCGTATTCTTCAAAGATAAATTCAACCGCCGGGGGGACAAGAAGGGTGCCAGCCCCGACTCCAGATGTAGCGAGACCAATAGCAATTCCCCGTCGCTTGTTGAAATACAGTCCCGTGATTATCAAGCAAGGTGCATACGCCAAGCTTCTCCCAATACCTGAATATATAATACATGTATAACATCACTATATCTAGAGGAAAAACATGTTATTGGCACTGCATATTGACTTACAACACATACTTGGCAAATGTTTTCTAAATGATGGGGTATTATAAGTGTAACAAAATGAGTAAAAATACATTCATAGCACAGACATTATTACAAAGAAAACGAAACACTTGACAGAGACAACAGGAGACTTCATTGTTCAGATCTAACCCCTCTCATACTTGTTATTACATGTACTCGTGTCCTGTTATAAAATTGTTTTTAGTTCGTTTGAACCTATACATTTATCTTATTTCCATTCTTCTGAACAAGTCTGTAGTACGTGTACATGTATAAATGTATTCTGTAGGCAAAACTGAGTTTTTAAACATTATTTGGTATAGTTTTGGACAAAGAATTTAATATTGTAAAACAATTTAATAAATGTATACATAGATGAATTGCCATTTATTTTAATGGCAGCGAATAATAATAACAACAGGTTTTCTTTAAATGGATGGAAAAGTGCAATCCATAATAACATTCAACTCTATTAAAAAATACCAATATTTTTCATCTGTATAATAATTACTGTACATGAACTGAACTCACAGTTATGTGATGGCGTCTATCAACATGTAAATTTGCAATCATAAAAATGAAAATGAAGAAAATCCAACAAACCTGCGATTACACCGAACGTGAAGTACAGCTGGACTAAATCTGTGGTGAAACCGGAGAGTAAAACTCCTACTACTGAAACGAACCCGCCAGTAATCACGGCCACACGACAACTGAACCGGTTGCTGAATGCACTTGCCAATGGACCTATGTGGTTGAACAAAAATGGATTTAAAGGGACTGTGTGACAATCTTTTAGTGTTAAATTTATACTCCATTACCTAAAATGTTCTATTAAGACAATAATTATAGAACAAAAGAAAAAATCTGTTATATTACTGTATGTTAAATTTTGCATCATATTTCTGCCAATTTTGTTGTTGCTATAATGCATCATATTCAGGATTGTACGCACACTTTGACTATAGTTGAATACATAACAATATCTGCATCAGTGACATCGATATGTTCTCTTTAAGACATACATCATCATGTAAGCACAACATATACTTTGGTCATATCATTAAGCATCCATTCATTCATTCATTCATTCATTCATTCATTCATTCATACGTTCATTCATTGATCCATTCATTCATTCATTCATTCCCTTATCTTTCTTGATTGAGTTAATTGATGTGCCACCTATTTAAATAGCAGCTTGAATAGCAATAAGAATCTCTGATGGATGCATGGAAACAACAGTATAGGCTCTGCTAAATATCTGTCAATATGTCAATAACAAACACTACTACTTTAATACTGTCTGGCTGCGGTGCTAAACTCTTTTATTTTTACCTAAAACAAGTCGAACTGAAGAGCAAAGGGAGGCAACCCATGCTGTTGCCTGAGCACTTTGATGAAATCTGTTGATGAATTTAAGATATAAGATGCCATCCGATCTCTCCATCCCACCTTGAAAAATAAAATATAGATCAAACACCACATTTCTTTCTATACCGGTACTTCCAAAGTAATATACATGTAGTTGTCATAGACAGTCGACAATAACAAGAAAATGTTACAAAACATTAATCGTTAAACTGCATTTTGTTTTTAAAGCGTAAAATGGTTTTCAATATTACACCATTTTGTTGTTTGATGATCAACTATCATGAAGTCATGAATATTCAAGCAGAGGTTAAAGGTTTACTATTAATGGAAAATGCTCTTCTTCTAAACTTAATCTATACTTAATATATTTCGAACTAAATATCTTATTTTCCTTTGATGATTTATTGAATGAGAAAATACAGCTGTCACACTAAAATTCATCCAGCAAGTTGATAATTTCTCACCGATGATCAAATGAGCAAACGCAGACCCCAGAACCACGATCCAGCCGTAACCTCCATCAGGTACTTCTGGAGACTTCACAGTTTCAATTTCCACATCACAGTTATCAGCATCCGATTTCTCACCTTCATCTTCCTGTTATATTGAAAACATTCATAAATTGTTCTACCGGGGATATATGTATATTCATAATGTCTATTTTTCAACTCCATACACTTCCCATGTTTGTAGTGTTGTGTGGGCTTATATTGGTCAAAAGCAAACCTGTCAACCTTAAACACTAGCAAAAAATGAGACATACCAGTGACCAAAAAAACTGGATTCATACTACAAAATAAAAAGAAGACTTAAAATGTGAACATTAAATATCAATTTTACCTTTTTTACATTTTAACACAAATGAAACAGAATACAATGCCATATTATGAAGCTCATGTGTTTTAACAATATATCACACAGTTCTCACTTCAGCAAATGTTGATTAAGTAGAGTTATACACTCAAAACTTCAGTAGATTAAAATGTAGATAGGAATTTGTTTATTGTTGAAAATAGGAGAAAAATCCTGTTATAACAATAATCATTTTTGTTAATTCTGGTTTGGAATCTGTTTGTAAAATGTTAAATGGTGTTGTAACAGACAAATTTAATACATTGTTATTTTCTTAACAATGCATAATATGTAGTTGCTGAAATTGTAAAATTAAATGTAGGTTGTTATAGAGATAGTAGTACGGTACCAATTTCTTCTTCATCAACAATGTAGAATTAAAATAGAATTTTTATGTATAATCAAGCAAATAATTTATCATGCGATAAATACAACAATGTTACTGCTAATATACATTAAAAATATAACAAAAACTTAAATGTAGAAGCAAACACAATAAAGCTTTTGGTTAAATTGATTGATGGTGATCGGTTACTCCAAATTAAAACAATATCATCATATTTGAAAGACTTCAGTTCAAATTTAACAACTGTTCATTTTCTAAAGTGATCCATAATCCAATTTCAAAAGGTATTTAAAAATTCCCCGATAATTTATCATCATCCAAATTGTAATAATTATGGTAAAAACAGTGATAACAAATCTACAGCATTTTCTTTAGTGTCAACTCAGACATACAGTGTAGTGTGTACATGTAAAGTGTTAGTTGAACAGTGAATGTGCAGTATTTTCATGCAATTAGTTTGAACGTGAACACAACTTCTGGAGTGGGACGTAGCTCAGTGCAAACATCATCCATCCACCTGATGTTTGATAGGTCGATGGATCGACCCTCATCAGTGGACCCACTGGGTTATTTCCTGTTACAAATCAGTTATCCACGACTGGTCCATCAAAGACCATGGTTTGTGTGCTATCCTGTCTGTGGGAAAGTGCACTTGAAAGATCTCCTGCTACTATTCGATGAGTAGCCTATGTAATGGCAGCTGGTTTCCTTTGTGACCAAACGTCGATATAACTATGCGTTTGACATACAATAAGCGCTGATTGATGATCAATGTGTTCCTGTGGTGTTGTTAAACAAACAAACTTTGTCTTTGAACATGCATTATTTTAATTACTTTGATGCCGATAAATGCAGATCTTTTGAAACATCTTTGAAAATTACAATCTGTAATACAGAGAATGTAAACGTACATCTACAATACTACTCGAAACAATTTATCAATAATAATCAGGGTTTGAAATTCTACTGTCCCATTCAGTTTTGGACGATAGAAGTTGTCTTGGGACTGCAAATGTTATTTTTGTACATGTATTTAACAGATGGGGTAGCAAAAACATTTATATAAACATTTTATTTTTGTTCTCCAGATGTTCTGGGATAATTTTTATTTTTAATTATACAAAACTACTCATTTACAATAATGACATAATTATGCAATGTGACTTGGGTGTAAAACACATAACGATTAAAAACACTGCCATACAATGTCTGGCAAATTATGATTTAGAACAGCAGATGTTTTTGTCAGCCGGATCAAATGTTTGGCAACCATTTTGCCAAAATTTTAGCCCTGATAATGTATAATAATTTGGAACATGTAAATTATAAAAGCAGACCATATTTACTATGTATATTTGAGGTGCAATATGACAGCAGTGGAAGATATGTGGTAGTCACTTTAAGTTATGGAACAGACACCAAGTTTGACAAATAATAATCCATTACAAAATTGCAATTTCGTTTTAGTTAAATATATACATGTATATACACGTGTAGGCATAAAATGTTCAATACATGTACATGTAGGTCTTACCTTTTTCCAATGGCCAGCATTTTGATAGGACTTGTCAGCTTCTGTAATTAGTTTTCCAGCAACCTCTGTATCCTGGCCACAATCTTCATGACCAAGGTCAATCTCACCAAGTTTGTCATCCTCAGAAGTTTCACGGGAAATGTTAGACATGCTTCAATTGTCTCGGATTAGCAGGATGACAACTAAATTCTATGACATATTGCACCTGAAAGAACAAATTATTACCATATAATTATACTGTATTTTGAATACAATTTTTCTGTGAGGTCAGAGAAATTGAATAAATTGAATGTCTACATATTTCTTACTGGACCATGGTAATAAATAATAAAAATACCGTACTCAAGAAAATAATTGTTGCCACAAATACAATCACTCAGGTAGTGTAGGTTTTTTGTTATCAATAATTATGAAAATTGAAGGGAGATACAGGGATTTATCAAGGTGTTCTGCAGTACAGAAAATAGACTCCTTTATAAAAACAAACGGAACTAAACATTTACAATTTGTAGTAAAACAATTCAAAATTTTATGTAGAAACATTTTTATCTACGGTACGTTAATTTTGTTCTAAATTATTACTAAAATCATTTATTAAGCCACGAGACCTAATAAAAAAAATAGTGGATAAATCCCTGGTTTAAAAACATCCTGAAATCATGAATAATAACCCATCTGATATTAACAGAAAAATGCATTGTCAGCAAAACTACATGTATCTAGGACAATTAATTTTTCATCACATAGTTTGTCACAACAAAACATTTGGTTAACATGTACGTAATGTATAAATATAATTATATTGTACAGTATTTATATAAATACATGTATGTATGTATGCAAACTGATAAAATAATTTATAAAACATTCCATGAATATATATATCACCTCGTCACAGTTGAGATGAATCTACAATAATTTACATATTTAATCAGGAAAATAATGAAAATACATGTAGATATCTGATTGCAATGCAAACAAACTTAAAAATCTGAATTGAATGGAAAAGGCAAATTAATATTTCCAAAATACAATGCATATAAAATAGTCAATTTGTATTAAGCCGTAGTTATCTAAATGTGGTCTCTTAAGACAGGTAGTAACTATATATGTTATACAGGTAACTTAGCTGATTTTGGACAACAATAAAGGTATCTTACTAAGACAGACCACCTCTTTAATAAGACCTGTTGTCAACAGCAAATCAGTTCTCTTATTCATATGTATACAATACTTGCTATTACCTGGTTTTAAAATAGAAAAAACTTCTTAAAACTACATTTGATATTGTAAATAATTATGTTATCAGTTTAAGCTTAATGTTTGAAGTTAAAACAAACGTAAACTATACCAGCCAAAGAATTGTATGTGCTGCATAATTAATTCCCAATGTGAGAACGACTGGGAGAGTTGAATGATCATGCATGCTTAATTGGATTCACACCTCTCATAAAATTGAGACTGACAGCGCATACTTAATTACATGTCAGACATTTAATGTTTCAAAAATGTACCAAAACATCTTAAAGGGAATTTGTCAGAGGATTGTGACGCCAAATGTATTTATGCTAGCGCTGACTGTTATGCATCATATCAATTAAAGAAATTACCTTTTTTTTAAATTAAAGTTTAAACTACACATTATTATTACCTATGGGGAAAAGGAGATGTGAGGTAATATTTTTTCTGTAACCTACATATAGAGACAGACAGACAGACAGACAGACAGACAGACAGACAGACAGACAGACAGACAGACAGACAGACAGACAGACA
>JAULBR010095646.1:0-11780 GCA_032355825.1 Melanodrymia aurantiaca
TGACGTCCAATAACCGCTGATTTATAATCAATGTGTTTCTAGTGGCGTCGTTAAATAAAACAAACTTTACTTTTTAATTTATTATTAACAATTGCCAGGAAACTATTTTCTGATTTTACAAGTAGGCCTTCATGATTGTGTATAGACTTCCTTGCGATAATTTGGTCTTTATGAATAGGATCTACATGCAAAGATAAATTATAGTACGATAGTATTTTATATTTATTTTTATAGTTATATTTATTGAGACTCGTTTCGGGTAAATGTATTTGCAACCTGTTCAAAGCATTTGCAAATAACTGCGAGATATGGTCCAGTATGTATGCTTCATCATTCTGATCAGATGTATATATTTCATTTGTAAATGTAAGCTAATAGTTAAGCCACCTCTCAATATAATATATAAAATGACTACAGTCAGTGCCCTTCGAGATTTGAAAACCGATAAACCAATTAATCCAGGTAGGTAGATCTTCTTTACGTTCGCCGACTACACTTCTAATTTTGATCTTGCGATGAAGAGGATCGTCCTCTCTATAGGTCCTTGTTGCCGTAGAGCTTGGTGGCAAGAGATTCTTGGTGAGGCCAGATCATCTGCCTGGTCTTCTGCTGCTGCGGACATCAGATCATCTGTAGAATGGTAGGTAGGTAGATAATAATAATACATGTAATAATAATTATTATATGAGTGATCGTTAGATATCAGTTACCTAGCAACGAGTTGTTTCAAAACGTATCTAACGAGTGAAATACAAATATACGTTCTTAAACAATGAGTTGCAAGATAAATGATATTTAACGGACATGAGTGTAGTATTCTATTCCTTACATATTACCATAACATATAGAAAATTGCAAACAAATCGCGTGACCTGATTTTCCCCACTGCATAAGGTACACAATGACACAACACGATGCGATCTTTGAGGGACAGCCAATCTGTAGTCTTTGAAAATCGATCGGAATGAATGAACGCAGTGAAATTTAACGACACCCCAGCATAAAAAAGACATCGGAAAATCGATCGTAGAAAGAATATTAATGAGGCAGCGACACTGTGGATGATCCTAGTGACCCCGTTTCACAGGTACATACATACCTACTAGTATATAACCAAGTATTACTAAACATATGTTATAAACTAACGGAGAGTAAAATGTCAGGACACAAAACAAAGACCTCACTTTCAGATCTTGTATAACAAACAAGAGCTGTTATTACTTTCGTTGCACCATGCAGTCTCAGTGGCGTAGTGGTTAAACGCATCGGGTTTAAGACTGGTAGATACTGGGTTAGAATCCCAGTACCGGCTGCAACCCAGAGCGAGTGCTTAGCAACTCAATGGTATAGGTGTACATCCACTTATACCGACCAGTGTCCACAACTGGTTTAACAAAGGCCATGGTATGTATATTGTACAGTCCTGTTTGTGGGGAAAGTACATATGAATAATCCCGTGTTACTAATCAAGAGTAGAGGTTTCCTCTGTCATACTACCACTAACTTCTGTCCTGGACAGATAGTCGAGGCAGCAATAATGACAGACGTGCACGCTTGAATCGTAATTGGATATAAGCACGCAAATAATTTATATAGATAACTAACTTTCGTGGCATTCTATTCGAAGATACCATGCATATTCCAATAATGATTCAATCTGGCTGTAAGAGAAAATTGTATTGGCTGATCAAATAAAACACAGTGGCACCGACGGGACATGATGTACGCTCACATTTCGCGACGTGCGGTGTTATCACTGCTTTGGCTGTAATCCGCGAGTAGACTATACATACCTTCTCCCAACTAAACGTCCACGAAGCACTTGGCGCTAACAGACATGACAGATTCACTTTTAGAATAATGTTCTTTTTATTGTGGTTCATTTTCAGAATGCGTCCCATGAGCCACACACCGTCGTAAGTGACAATTAGTCAATTGTGGACAAATCGTGAATGGTTAAAGCCAAGTTGCTGTTTCTATCACGTAGTAAATGAAGTTATTTTAGTCAATACAACGGCACTTGTGATCATTGTTTGCCATCCACAATTGGCACTACTAAAGCGTCTCTTGCAGCTAAAAACATTGTTGGCCTACATGTCCCTTACGACCTTGTGTTCCTCATATAGGAAGAATTAACCAGATTAAATTGATTTAAAGAGAATCTCTCGACATGTTGGCGCTAAAAGCACAACCACATAACGATAATAGGGAGCCTGTTAAAAGCAAACTTATTTGCGTATAAACAGAAGAAAAACAGTGTCCTTGTTTATCTACTGTATAGTACATAATTGCATACATTTATTATATGATTGCTAACATCAACTGGAATTTCAAAATACCATTATATTACGTATGAATACGAACACTTTTAAGGTCACGCTATTGTCTGAAGAGGTAGCAAAGCAGACACTTTTGGCACCGATCTTGGAATAATTACACGACGAGGTAAGCGCCATGGAACAACAAAAACAAACAAGACCATAATATATTTTAGCGTAGGGCCTACAATTATAGCATTATAGATAAATGTGAATTTTTAATGACAACCCATGAAGAAAGAATACATTTATCTAGTATTGCCATTGGGAGTAAGCAAATACTATAGATGTGTGTGTGTGTGTGTGTGTGTGTGTGTGTGTGTGTGTGTGTGTGTGTGTGTGTGTGTGTGCGTGCGTCGGTACGAGTGTCATTCCGTGATAGGAAGCAAAGCTGCTTTGGAATGTAGGCCTATACCATCTTTCAGAGAAAACACTGTTTGCTTTTGGACATTTTTCAGGACATTAATATTATTAGAACTGAATTTTGTTCCAATTTGTTCATCTCAAGGTTTAATTTGTACACGGACATTTTCTTCCCGCCTCCCCACACCCTCTCCCATTAAAGCATGTCATGTAATAGATGTCATTAAAGTTACACTCTCATAGTTACAAAATGGCTGTTTCCACCTATTTTATACATACCTTTTTATTTTCGAAATGTAAAGAATGAACTTTCAACTTTATGCTAACTATTTTTTGTGCGATTGATTTATTTGCAGTTGTATATCACAAATACATACATGTACTTTATTCACCGTAAACAAACAGTTTATAGGCATTACATTCATATAGTTATAATTATATAGATACATATTACAAACTTATCATAATTTATACATGTACATGTAATATACATGTACACTGTATACATAAAGTGGATAGTGATATAATGACAAGACATAGACTAACAATATACATGTAATACCAGTTCACATTATCACTTCTCTGAGAGGTTTCTGCTAATAAATATGTACAGAGTTTAAAATAGTTTACTATGTATAGAGAGCGCCATGAACGAGTGATCGTGTCGCTGATCACACAGGGTGAGGAGGCTTTTGGCTTTACCTATTTATCCGGATTAATTACTAATCAATAGGACCAAGTAATGCACAACGAGCTGGACTATGATCTTCATTTCGCATGTCATTTAAACAGGAAATCAATTTGTCTGCCCATTCATCTGATATAATTAAGCATACTTCAGTCGTCACATTATTAATCAATATTATAGTAGCTATTTTATGTCCCAGAAAATGTAAAAATTACGATAATTGGAAAGGATGAGGATATATTATCTGTATTCGGAGAAATATAATGGCTATGTGTTTTGCTGTTTACATAGTTGTTGTTGGTCTTCTTGTATATTCTTAAATAAAAGATGAGTCAGATTTAATGGTACTAGAGAGACCGCCTGAGGGTGGAGTCAGGTCGTAGGGTCGATCCTCAGTTGATTCCCGTTCTAACCAGTGGTTCACTACTGCTGCGTCAAAGGCTGTGGAATGTACTATGCTGTAATATATGACGTCTATATAAAAGACCCCTTGATGGTAATCGAAAGCAGTAAGTTATTGGGAAGCAGCGAGTTGTTGTTTCATAGACCATGTGTCAAACTAACAGAGAGTTTGACATGCAATTAGTAGTGATTCATTAATTGATGGCTGAATACTGGTGCATCAAAGGTTGTGGTATGTGCTGCATATTATATTATATTATGTTATGTTATGGCAAAGTGCACATACAATTAGACTCCTTGCTACTAATCGAAACAGTAAGATATTTGGCAGCAGCGGGTTTCTTCATAGACTATGTATCAAACTAACAGAGTTTGACATCCAATAGCTGATGGTTCATTAACCTGTATTGTCAATAACAATAAGAAGTCTTTATCATAAACAGATGTTAAAATTTATAAATAGGTTATGTAATTGCCGGACGCGCCAGAACCGTGGCTGCAAGTCGACTAACACTTTTAGATCATCTAACAACGAAACCGTGCCAGGAATACCGTTTTAGAACAAAAATTTACAAAGTTTTCCTCGGGGAGGGCACTCCAGACCCACCAAGCACCAGCGCCTTGAGGAGTGCTGTAACAATCCAAATTAGCTTCCGTTGAGCCTGATTGTCTGACGGGTCTTAGCAGTACGACCAGTATTTAATACGATACTGTTTATCATGGGTATTCTGCTACTTACACAGACCAGTGATCTACATAATTATTGTACCAGAAAGGCCGTACACGTGGTTTGTGCTGTCCTGTGTGTGGGAATGGACATACAAAAGATCACTTGCAGCTTATTAAAATTAAAAGGAATAGCGGGTTCCCTCTCTCATACTAACACTAACTTCTGTCCTATATAGCAGGCAGTCGAAGCAGCTGGACAGCGTGTCCAGTACAGACGTGCTTGAACCTCAATTGGACATAAGTAAGATACTAATGTATCTGAGGATGAGAGATCACAGCGTGTAGTAAGTAATAATTCACGTGACAAAGCCACGTCTGATCCGATCCATGCAATCGATATACAGTGTACTACACTGGAGACGTGCTTTTAACATAATGTCCAATGTCTACTTAGAACTTGCATCAGTGTTCTTGCTGTCGTCACAGCAACGTACATACTGTTGTCACAGTAACATACGGTACTTTTCAAACTGACAGTTTATATTAATGTTGTTTTATGTACAAACTTAAATAAGACGAGTGCACGTCAATTTGAGATGGAGGAATGCAGCTCTGATCCGTTTGTTTTGTGATGTTGGTGACATTTAAATATGAAATCATTTGTACTTATCCTACATTGTGCAGGTAACTATAGTTAACTATGTTAATCCTGATTTACTATTGATATATTTATTGAATCAACTGTGCTTACCGTTGTTTTCTTGTAGCATCAATTATAAACAGATATAATTATCATGTCTATGTATTTAGAAAGCTTATCATAATGTTCATAAGTATAATGGATATGTATATTAAATAGATGCAATGGTTTGGCTGCGATTCGTTAACTGATGTCGTTGCACTCTACCTTGTGCGGAGAGACAGCTGGACAAACTAGAATCATATTATGCTCGCTGAAATGTTTGAGGAATATCAGAATGTATAGACAAGTTAGATAAGAGATATTGTGGTTCCAGAGTGATAATAATTGAGAAGTTGAACAAGGAAAGGAGCTGGGCATGTATTTCAGATGTTCGAGTCTGAAGTCATTGTTGTCAGAAGATACTGGAAAATGTTAACGTCAACTATTTCAATAAAAGAAATGGTGTTTTAATGTGCATGTGAACGCCGTTGGTGTGTTCGTCGAAGAATAGTAAAAAGTGGTTAACTTCATTAACATTTTGAACGAAAGGAAATTATTGTCAGTTACATGGTGAGAAATAAAATTTTTATAGATATTCTCAGAATATTTCCCGACATGACGCATCATGTCCACAGTTGATTCTAATGTAACACGTTACGTTTCACACACTTCCATTAAAACACCAGACAATACACAATGACGAACTTATGACAGGTGCCATCAGTAGGGCAGGAAACGCTCAACTTTCGCGATCATCTTATATCTTGTATCTTGTATCATCTCTGACATTCGAGAATACACTGTATATGTCATCCCGACTTTGTCGGTATATTCTTTTCACCCAGCTTTGTGCGCAGATACGTTTTGGCTATGTTATTGGTTTTGTCATTTAAATTTGATGCACGTTAGAGTAAAGTTGTTATAATTATATTGAATGTCTAGGATTATTGCCTAAACAATGTCTGGAGTTGAGTAACTCTGGACTATTAAACGATTATGTGTGCATCCATAGTGTTTACTAAAGCTGTTCCTATAAGGAATATTAAAAACCTTAATATTTGTTTCACTTTTGTTCGAATTCTTTAAGTAAAAACAGTTAGATCAATGATTTTATTTAAAGTATAACCTATTTCTACAAATATTGTTATAGTTAGACAATAAGCAATGTATATTTAGTGCTTACCACCCTTAATCCCAATGGGCTCTTGAACGTTTCTCGAAACTGAGGCTTATGTCTACTGTCTGGAATATAGAACTACTGCATGAAGGATGTACTAGTATGTGCTGCCTCAGAACCTGATTTGTGTTCAATATGGCGAACGTTCTGCTACCGAGACAAAACGTTTTGAATCTATAACATTAAATGAATGTGATATGATAGTACACGATCAGTACCAGTCAGATAGTTCCAGAGCGCTCGCCCCATTGAACGTAAGGCAGTTTTGACAAGTCGGCTTCAGTCTTACGTTCAACAGTGTGATCGCTCTGTAACTATGTGATTGGTACCGACAGTACACTATCATATCACACTCATTTATTGTTCGATGCAAACATCGGTCACAAAACGTTTTGTCTCGGAAGCAGAACGCTCGCCCTATTGAACGTAGCATGGGTTTGTGGATTTTGAACTGGCATTTGATATTAGTGTGCGTGGGCCTCTATCATTTGTATCCATTCGTACAGGTCTAATGTGCTCTAGTGTGCTCTAGTGTGCTCTAGTGTGCTCTAATGGCTGCATACTTAATTTTGCTGTACGTCACAATTGACCTCAATCTTTTGAATTATGTATCAGGTTTAAGCAAAAAATATTAATCGAAATCTAAGGCAAGCAAAAACAAAACTGTATGATAATGATGAATAATCAAGTTGATCAAATTCTTACATTTTTTTGTTAATTGCTGTTGTGGCAATGTAGACATGACGCACGGGAGCTGATGGGAAGCATTTAGTTTCAACAAAAGCTATTGAATGCCGACGAGAATCATATCATATATTTGTACTGGCCGTATGCCACGAAGAGCAAATGACATATATTCTATGGCAAGTTACTGTACTATAGCAACGAGTAACAGTTTTAAAGACACAATGCCTAGCGTTAATGCGAATACCACCGTGTTTACACAGTTAATGCTGTTCGTAACATATTTCTTGCCAGTGGAGCATTTTATTATTAAATAATATTATTACTTACATCATATTGCTTTATATATCAATCTATACATTTCCAATGCGTTTCTGGTCATCCAAAATAATGGTTATATGTAATAACTTAGTGTGTACAAAGTATTGTAGACAAAATTCCAAGGACCATATTAAGCGACTACAAACGCATTGGATATACATAATTATATTGATGTTATATAAGATGTAAGTAAATGTTAATTTTAATAAATAAAAAATGTTCCATGGAAAAAGTCTAATAACTGGATATTGTAGCTTTAAGCGGATTCACAGTGTCAATAGAGCCACGATTCATGGCATCTCATGTATTTAACAGAAACCAATGTCTTGTTGTATCAAATCGATATGCGAGTGTGCCAGAAAGTTAGAATTCAACATAACGAAACATCTCGTCCGCGACAAAAGCACCAAAACGGTCAACATAATATAAAGAAGAAAGCTTCCAGGTCATTGTCCGAGGTGCACAAAATAATAAGGAGTAAAATGAACTACAGTTCTGATTGGTTATGGTAGTTAATTGTTACAATCATTATTTATATAAATACTGTTACATATGTCCAATAAATTCATGTACTTTTATTTATTCAACTGTTGTTATATAAGGTAGATTTGAGGTTGAAACATTTATAGGGTACACAAAAGACCCCTTGCTATCATTCGTAGAAGAGTAGCCTATGTGGCGGCAGCGGGTTTCCTCTGTGACCATGTGTCAATATAACCAGGATCCGACGTCCAATACCCGCTGATTTATAATCAATGTATTTCTAGTGGCGTCGTTAAATAAAACAAACTTTACTTTTAAATAACCAATGAAATGACACACTACATCCCCATAACATCAAATGAGTGAACAAGGTACAATATAAACTATACCACGCCAATTCACTGCACTTGCAAACTCATATATTTGTCTAGTTTCAGCCATTGGAGATCTGTTTCACTTTGTTACTTGATTTGAAGATGTTTAGTACGTAGAAAAATAGAAACAAGATAAATTCGCCCAGCTCCGTCAACGTCAGGATGCTGGCTCCAAGACAGATCCCCATCTGACCACCGAGGTTTGCTGAAACAGAACGACCAGAAAACTTTAAAAGTATGGTTAAGTTTTAACAACACCAAAACTTGTCTAACTTTTGTGCATTTTTTTTTATTTAAATAACAAACTCCAAAATTACTAGTAATCACAGACGACAAACTCACCAATAGGCAATAAGTCTACATTCTCAATGATGTAATATGCATTAGTTCATATACGTAACTATAGTATATATAATACTATTAATGTATTGATAGTAACATAATTATATCAATCATGGGTGTGTAACACACATACTATAATATATACACTACAGCAGTGAAACATCTATTATATGTTTAAACCACAAAGATCCTCACCAACTATTGTTGAAGTTTTGTAAACAGGCACCTGTTCCACTATTTGTACCTTCAGTTGATTGTAGAATATCCTCATTTCTAGGACATTGTTTCTGTAAAAACGAAAATAATTAGAAATGTTCACATTTTCACATACTCTCTCTTTTTTGAAGCTGGAAACCATTTTAATTCACAATATTATATGTAATAAGAACGTAAACATGTAATGTAGTTATTCAATCTGGTCTTTATTACCAGACCTGTGAGTGGGAGCTTTATATTCAGGTTGAAACAAATGCTCCCGTACACACTTCGAACAACACATCTTCTTTATTAGAGCTTGGAAGACAAAGTCTAAAGAAACAACATAATGGATTTTAGCTCTGGAAAATACAGAAGCACATGGCAGTATTATAGACAACTATATAACTTATTTGTTGTTGAACTCAATAGTTTTTCATTTACAAAGAGAACTACCTACGATTGTGGGTAAATAACAAATAATGTATCTTACTTTGCATAGTTCAAGTCGGGAATAACATTGCTGTTGATGAGAAACGTGTTCCACAGTTGGGATGGGAAAGCAGCAGTGGATACTTGCGCCCCATATAAAGTGCTACTGCATGGAGTCAGACACCCACACGACGCCTGCGCAGTCGTATTCGTCCTAGTCAGTTCTACAAAAAACAACATCCTGTACATATGTAATACAAGATAAAGTGAGTTTGTTTAATGGCTCCACAGGATCAATAGTCGGCTAGTGGATGTCAAGCACATGGTTATGTCCACACATGGCCTTAGAAAACACCCGCCCAGTCACATAGCTTATTCTTACACATCAACCGCAATAGGTCTTTTATGTACACTTTTCTAGACAGGGTAGCATACACCACGGTCTTTGTTGAACCAGAAGTGTATCACTGGTTTGAACGAGAAATAACGGATCCACTTAAAACTTAATGATCCTCATCTACAACGTCAGGCGGACCCTCGTGCAACAACGTAAAGCCTCGTACATGTTCTACTTTGGGTCAGACATATCCGAGTACCATAGTGTAATATCTTTATTACAAAACACGAGACATATGCAGTCATCACGTGATTACAGCCAGATGTTTTCATTGGAACGGAACGTACCTAATCACTAAAGTGTCCGTCTGAGGTGCATGAGGTCGAAGGATCGATCTTCATCACTGAACCCGCTTGGGTATAAGTTGGTTAGTTATAACTTACTTATATCAAATTAAGGTTCAATCAAGTATTGTCCTGGACACGCTGTCCAGCTGCCTCGGCCAGGACAGAAGTTAGTGTTAGTATATAATGGGGGAAAAAACCCGCTGATTATTATTAAAAAGTAAGGGATGTGTTATATGAACTTTAATAGCACAGACAGGAAAGTACACACCACGGCCTTTATTAACCAGAAGTGGGACACTGGTTGGTGTAAGTGGTGTACACATACCCATTGATACTTACGAAACACTCACTAAGGTTGGAACCGATGTCAAAGAAACTCAATTCCAGTACAGGCCCCGAGTGCGTTATATATTGTTTCCGACTTATGTCCCTGCGGCTTTTATTCCGCTTACACCGGTACTGGCGCTGAAACATCTCATCGTCTCGAGCGGGAATGGAACCCAGTACCTACCAGTCTTAAGCCCGACGGACAAAGAGCGGTTATTAATTAGTTAGTTATAACTTATTTACATGCTTATATCCAATTGAGTTTGAAGCACGTCTGTGATGTCAGTTAGTTAGTTAGTTATAACCTATTTACGTGCTTATATCCAATTAAGGTTGAAGCACGTCTGTCATGGCCACGCAGTCCAGCTGCCTCGACTGCCTGTCCAGGACAGAACTTAGTGTTATTATGAGAGAGGAAACCCTCTACTCCAAATTGATAAGTAGCAAGGGATCTTTGATATGCACTTTCCCACAGGCAGGTTAGCACATACCATGGCCTTTGCTAAACCAGTTGTGGACACTGGTCGGTATAAGTGGTATTACGCCTGGCGGAGCACTCACTCTGGGTTGGAGTCGGAAAGTGAGATCCACCCGCGGGATTCGAACACCGATCCTACCAGCCTGTAGTCCGTGGCATTAACCACTACACCACAGAGGCCGTCTGTGATGGTCACTCAGTCCAGCTGCAACCAGTGGCGGTGTGATTGTTATAAGGAACTTGTTTGTGCTTCATCACGTTCTATATTGTTATACTTACTGTAGTTCGGTGCATAACATTCGATTTGTGATTTGAAGGAGCAAATTGGACCAAGAGCTGTAAATAGAGAGACACGTGGTAAAAGTATAAACAAACCCACACTCCTTTGTTATCAGGATACGGTTTATACAACCTTTATGGTGTTCAACAGACATGTCTATTAATTATAGTGTATGTCCAGACTGAGAGTGTTATAAATTTGTGTTACCAGAGACATAAACTTTATACATTTGTTATATAAAAAACCCAATTTAAGCATATTTAATTATTTTTTGGGAACACATGAATTATGAATGTATAAACAAGATCAAGGAGCGTTTACTGTCATGTGTGAGTTTATATTATTAAAATTAACATTTGCTTCCATCTTATTGCTTTCAATATCTATAATATAATTATATATGCGTTTGCAATAGCTAAGCACATTAAGCTACTACATGTATAACAATGTGGATGACAAGACACACATCAGATATACATATATTAATATTATAAGTACTAAGATATAAATAAATATTAATTTTAATAATAATAGGCTAGAAATATGTTACATTAGTTTCGCAAGCATTCGTCTTGAAGATAGTTATAGGTAGGCTACTAGTATTGTGGCGTTAATACGTCGTACATAACGATTGTGTGTAGGCCTACTACAGATCCAAGTACTATTTGTTTGTTAATGATTGTGTGTAGGCCTACTGCAGATCCAAGTACTATTTGTTTGTTAATGATTGTGTGTAGGCCTACTGCAGATCCAAGTACTATTTGTTAATGATTGTGTGTAGGCCTACTACAGATCCAAGTACTATTTGTTAATGATTGTGTGTAGGCCTACTGCAGATCCAAGTACTATTTGTTAATGATTGTGTGTAGGCCTACTACAGA
>JAULBR010095657.1:0-21745 GCA_032355825.1 Melanodrymia aurantiaca
TATATTTTGTTCTCGGAACACGCTGGCCACTGTACACAGCCTTGCGTTCAATAGGGCGAGCGTTCTGTAACCGAGACAAACTGTTTTTCTCGCCGGTGTTTGTATATAACATTAAATGAATGATATAATTATGATAGTACACGATCGGTATCAGTCACATTGTCCTCAAGCGCTCGCCCTTTTGAACGCAAGACTGATAACGATTACCATTTCGCAAATTACAGCACGGTAAATACACGTGGGCGGGTGTGCTTTCGTACACAATTTAATGAGGTAATGGCTCCGATATACTATTAGCAATCTCAAAATATATTTCAATACACAATGCTCTGAAAACAAGACGTATCTGTTTCTTCGATCTATTTGTTTTAAGACGTATGCTACCATGCTTAC
This sequence comes from Melanodrymia aurantiaca, assembly GCA_032355825.1. Lineage (NCBI taxonomy): Eukaryota > Metazoa > Mollusca > Gastropoda > Neomphalida > Peltospiridae > Melanodrymia > Melanodrymia aurantiaca. The sequence continues at coordinate 394 of JAULBR010095657.1, forward strand.
GCATCTAATGATATTTGCAACACTATTTCTGGCTAACAGACCATTGTGTTATTAAAATTAACATTTACTTACTTCTTGTTGCGTACAATATCAACAGAACTGGGCCCGGTTGTTCAAATCCTGGGTTAGCTTAACTACTGGTTAATACTAACCATGGTTTGAATTCCTTAACCCAGAGTTGGCTAATCACAGGTTAAAAGCTGGGTTAGGGTATATTTACTCATAGTTAGCGCTAAACAATGTTTGAACAACGCAATTTTTAATCAATAGTTAAATTTAACTCATGGTTAGGCACTTAACTCAGGGTTAGCGCTAACCCAGGATTCGAACAACCGGGACCTGATGTTTTTAGTCCGACTTTTATCTACAATAGTTTGGCACGAATACACAATAAAGGGTTTTGTTTTCACAACTCATTAATCAAAGTCTGTGATATGTGCTGTCTCGTCTGCCTGAAAGTCAATATAAAACATATCCCTTGCTGCCCGTATTGCGGCAGAGGTTAACTTGTGTCGAAATAACCATGAGTTTAGTCGACGATTCTCCAATGGTGATGTTAAAGTCACAAATGCATAGGTTTAAGAAGAATGCTATTTGTAATATAACTAGTTCTGGCTCATGGAGTACTTTTTTAAAATACAGGTAAATTTCCGAGTTTTAACCTGGATGCCAGTCTAATGCTATTTGTAACATGTTTCTGAATAATACAGATATTCTTTTACGATTAAAATAAACATCTTACTGCTTACGATATTCTGTGTCTCTCTGGTGATCCAAATTAGCTAAGCAGGCACGATGACATTCATCTTAAGAGTAGGCAATGTGCCTTTAAACAAACTAACTTTCTGTGAGACACTTCTGACGTGTGGTGTTATTATTTCCTCTGCAGATTACCCACTTGCGTGAGATACAAATCCGAAAGCAATCATTAACAAAGACAGTCAATGCCACCAAGAATATTCAGTGTGTTTTTAGATTTAAACGAGCAAGGGTAAACCGTTTGCACTTAAGTGCCCAATAACACCATGGCATATGTTAAATAAACTAATTCTCACGTGTGTCTTGGCATATTTTACCAATCATGATCGTTAACTGTGAAGTTTAGGGGAAATCGATTTTTAAACGGTTTAGTGTTCGAATAAAACAGCATTGGCGACAGTGGCGGGAGTTTACAGTGACATTACTAAGCGCAAGACAAAATAATGTCTCCCTAGTTCGCGATTTATGTTTCTGCTATCAGTGAATGAATGCAAGACACAGTTCAAAATACTTCCTCAATTCATTTTCTGTACGAAAAAGGTTTATAATAGATCTATAATACATAATTAAATGGCATAATGCCTAGTTTATATATATATATTTAATCGAGCAAAGCCAGAAGTAAGCAGTACCAATACATCCAGTTGTGTTGAAGCGCAAATAGACAAATATACTCAACACCGAATAAACAACAACAATTACGGATAACAATTCATCACTATTTAGCTGAAATGCTGTGGCATGGCGTTTGGTGTGTAGCAGCTGGAAGTCTCGAGTAATCGGTGATAATTTTGCCCTACGTTATTCTTTAAATGCGAGACAAAAGTATCACCGCTTGCTCGAAATCTCCCTCACGGCAGGTACTTAGTGGTGATAGTAAACACAATCCTCATTGTTCCTTCCCAGTTGATGACAGTCGATCTTGTTCCTTCCAAGAACACACCAGCCGACCTTCCTTCCTAGCAGACCAGAGCCGACCTTCCTTCCTAGCAAACCAGAGCCGACCTTCCTTCCTAGCAGACCAGAGCCGACCTTCTTCCTTCCAAGCAGACGACAGCCGACCTTCTTCCTTTCTAGCATACGACAGCCGACCTCTTTACTTCCAAGCAGACGACAGTCGACCTTGTTACTTCCTAGCAGACGACAGCCGACCTTGTTACTTCTAAGCAGACGACAGTCGACCTTGTTACTTCCAAGCAGACGACAGTCGACCCTGTTACTTCCTAGCAGATGACAGTCGACCTTGTTACTTCCAAGCAGACGACAGCCGACCTTCTTCCTTTCTAGCAGACGACCGCCGACCTTGTTATTTCCAAGCAGACGACAGCCGACCTTGTTACTTCCAAGTAGACGGCAGCCGACCTTCTTCCTTCCAAGCAGACAACAGCCGACCTTCTTCCTTCCAAGCAGACGACAGTCGATCTTCTTCCTTCCAAGCAGACGAGAGCTGACTGTGTTACTTCCTAGCAGACGAGAGGTGACTGTGTTACTTCCTGGCAGACGACAGTCGATGGCGATGTGCATGAGATCCACAACGTTCCTGACACGAGACAGACGAAAGGCTATTGTGATCTTGGTAAGTTGTAGCTGCAAGATCAGCTGGCGTCGATACTTCTATAATTATATGATCAGCCCACGAGCCAAAACAAGTTGCTTCTTCTTTCTTTGTGGTTGTGAGGAACGGAGGGAATGTGTCAATGGGCGACCAAATGTAGCCTCTTTGACGTCTGAAGTGTATCATTGGTGTACAGACATAATATTACTCTTATCTGAAGAACAAATGGATGAGTAAGATACAGGAAAGCCAATCTAGTGTAATATTTTCATCTTCAGAAAGTCATTGCTGAACTATTTTCTTCTAGTCATAAATTCACTAGGACAACATAAAACAATTGGAACAATTAATATTTCAACCTATAATACATTTAAAATGTTAATACAATACAAAATGAAGTGACAACATACATTGATTAACGATCTTCACAATATGCTTTCAACATCAATATGTGTACACCCATTGTGTTTCTGGTCAACAAAATTGTTGTAATGGTTTAATATATACTTTTGTCTAATTTGTATCGTTCTAAATTATTCCAAGAACCATATTAAGCTATACTACATATTACATGTATACCATTAAATGCGCAACCGCGGTGGCATTCGTTGTAAAACTAAGCATTGTGCCTTAAATGAGTTACGAGTTCCGAGTTCCTGAGTTGGTTTATTTATTGTTTGGGCACTGTTTTGATAGATGTATCTACAATTTGAATATCAACTTTTATACAAATTGGTAATTTCATGGATGATGCGATGTGACGAGGATAGAGAACGCTCGCCAAGCGGAAACCGTGTTTCCTGTGGCTAGTCCTATAGTGCAAGTTGTCGCGTGCTTAACCTACTAATCTCCCGTTTGTTTATAATAGCAACTTGTTCAAATTGGTATTCAGCTTTGATGTGTATTGTCAATAATGGAAAGCACTCAGTGTAGACCACAAGTGCACGATAGTGTGAAACAAATAGAAATGCAAATAGAATAATGTATATCAAGGGCCATCAAGCGGGCATTGAGGAAGTGACAAACGATTTAGTACAAATAGTGTTCTGTTCCACAGATATAATTAAATCAGGTACCCATGCTGTCCACATACACCAAGTACAATCAAATGTATTTTAATGCCAATCGTTCACGTATGGGCCAATCTACAACGGACAATGGATTAGCTGTTATGATCATAAAAACACTTTAATTGCATTGATAACAAGTGTTTTGTCACATAAGTATGTTTCTAGACTGTCTATATATTTTTTATTTTGTAGGCCAAATACATATCTCTGCATAAGGCAGAGACGAGAGGAGACTGAGATACAGTCGACATGGCATAAACTCACTAATGACAGCCAAAGATGTGATGACACCATGTGTTCGCGAAATATGAGCATATCCTGCTCCACTGGTGCCACCAGTCTGCTGTCGTGGTCGAAACAATAAAAAAAAATCGTTAAATAGGTCAAAGTAAGGTACTGCATCAGACAGTATCTGTGTCAATGATGCCTAGTACAATCTTGCCTATCGTCTTTGAAACGAAAGCTATGGACTTATTTCAAGAACCTGTGGTGATCACATTTTGATATAAATAACAGAAGCTCGCAACTGTTTCGTTTTTAGCACAAAGTTCACCACTTATGTTGAAACATAAACACAGCTATAGTACAATATTTTAAGTCTTCGTTTGCGCCGCAGACACTGGTTAGAAAAAAGACTATTGTCCGAGTTGCGAAAACAGATGAATAGTAGTTCTTTGACTTTCTATTCTCTAAGATAAAAACAATACCCACTTCCGGCATTTCGCACGAAAAAGATAACTTCATAACAGAATTCGTTTAAGGTGACCTGCGTTTTCTATTCATCAAACACCTCTGTCACTCTTAGAAACAAATCAAACAGCGTAAAATAGGATCTCACTGCGATCCTGATAAATTGTTCTTTCCTGCATAAAAGAACTGAACTGGAAGGCACGTTGGCACGCGGGGTTTCTATTTGATTAGACCAAGTAGACAGAACTTTGACAGTGCAAGATTAAAAGGATTTCTGCTGTTTTGTTATGCCTCAATGGCATTACCAAATTGCTTCTTGCATTGTGTGGTTGTGGGTAGCACATATCGATGTTCAGAAAGGTCGGAGAGATATGTATTCACTTAACGCATTCAGTTACAGGCTGTAATCTCTTCTAGTAATCAATAAAGTTGAACATCATGACAACAAGTTAACATCAGCTATGATTAACTAGATTGTTACACAGTTTGCGTTTTCACTTCAAGGTTAATTCATTTATGTGAAGACTGGATGCTCAAACAAATCAAGCTAGGTAATTAGTTATCTACACAAATCAAATCGAATGGAATTTCCCAAGAAATCTGCAATTGCAGATTCATATACCATAATATATATTAAAAAAACGGGTAACGAATTTATTACTTTTTTTGTAGAACACCGATAAATCAAAGTGCAACTTGTGCATGTTGGTTCAATATGGTTCAATATCCGAATAATGTTCCGAAGGAGTTGGTCAATGTTTTATGCTAGGATTATAAGGAGAGGGTCAGACCTAATCCTAACCTTATTTTTGATTGTAAAAAGAGGTTAACCATCACAAACACTACCTTTACTTTTTCAATATCTACCTCCTATCTCCACTCTGTAACGCTACCAAGGACTACAGACGCAGATTGCATGTACATGTATGGCTACATATTGCCATGGTAATCTGATTTGAGACTCATCAAGGACGTGTTTAGTACGCAGCAAGCGGCGCCTATTATTGCTAGACGTGTCAAATGAGTTGTCATATCAGGTAGTTTATATATTATACATTATCAGACAAATAGCGCCACTGTTCTGCTTTCACAGCATTGTAATTGGCAATATCTGTCATTCTTATAACAATTAGAATAAATCACAGATAATTAATGTTCGTAAGTTAGTATATGCATGTCAAACGCGCCTCCATATGCTCCATCATTAGGTTAGAGAACAAATAGATCGCTAATGATCGCTAGACTGGTTTCTGCACATAATATTAATGTTTGTTTAACGAGTCCACTGGAACATATTGATTATTAATCAGCGGTTATTGGACTTCAAACTTGCCGTTATTCGACACTTGGTCACAGAGGAAACCCGCCACATGGGTTACTCTTCTTCGAATAACAGGAAGGGATATTTTATGTGCCATTTCCCACATACATGATACACATCACGGCCTTTGGTAGACCAGTCGTGGATCAATAGTTGGAACGGGAAATAACCCAATTGGTATCCTTACAATCGACACTTCAGGTGGACGCTCTTTCGCTGCGCTACGTCTTGCTTTTTTTAATAGTAAATGAATTTGATATGAACACGATGGGTACTAGTCACCTCCTCCCCACCCCCGAGTCCTCCCTTGAAAACGCCTCTAATTATGTTATCACCAAATTCAAGTCGTGTGTGTTGGTTAAACTATAATACATCAAAGTTTGTTTAACAACACCACTGTAGCATTGATTATCAATCAGCGGTTATTGGACGTCAAATCCCTCGGTTACATCGACACTTTGTTACAGAGCAAACACGTTTCCGCCACATAGGCTACCCTTACCTAATAACAGCTAACCGCCTTGGGCACAACCTTGGCATTAACTTTATGGCGGACCGTGCTCAAGGCAAATATATTTTATGATCACTTTCCTACAGGCAGGATGGCACACCTCGGCCATTGACCAGTCGTAAATCACTGGTTGACATGGGAAATAACCCAACGGACCCACTGAGGGAGATCGATCCTTCGACCTATCGAACCTCAGGTGAACGATCTTGCTACGCGCACGTCTTGCTCCAACTATACATCAAGTAAATTAGGAAATATTTTGATTGTTCGTCTTGTCCAAATCCGTTACTGTGCACCGCAATGCGATCGAGAATGGCAGAAATTGCGCGGATAGAGGTTGATTTGATTGGGTCAGAGGCTGCAGTGATTGGGTCAGTCCCACCGGATATCTGTTTGATAAAGGTTCTATGTGTGATCAATAATGTTCTCGTTGTTAATACGACAGGCTTCTCACGAAGGAAATAACCACTGCACACTGTTGCACATGCAATACTTTGTGTGTACCGTTTGGTAGTGCAGATTATAGACACTGGCATGATAAATAGCCGCATATGCGTACTATATAATGTTTGGACAGACATTATTTTGAACATAATTTTGTTTAAAGGCACAATGCCTAGTTTTAAGACGAATACCATCGTGTTTGCGCATCTAATGCTATTTGTAACATATTTCTAGCTAATGCTTTATTGTTAAATTTAGCATTTATTTACATCTTAGTGCTTACAACGTGTTTTTGACATCCAAATTGTCATACATGACATTGTATTGGCTTAAGCTGTACTTTTGCCTAAAATCATTTGTCACGTGCCAGACAAAAGTCTAAGGACATAAACAGATTGGATACACATATATAATTGATATTCAAAGCAAATGTTAATTCTAATAAATATGTTATAAATGGTATTATTTGCCTGTCTTGGGCAGGCTGTCGAGGCAGCTGGACAGCATGTCCAGAACAGACATGCTTGAATTTTAATAGGATATAAGCACGTAAATACATGTAGGTTATAACTAACTCAAAAGAGATTCTTCCAAGACGTGTTGATGGTGGAGTCAGTCTATACTGTTGCAAGCAACTTTTTGTTGGCGGAGGCTAAACACAAATTATTATGTTTTATTCAAACAAAGCAACTGTTATCTTGCCATATAGAAATATGTTCTTATCACATCCACGATGTAAAAAAAAAACGTAACGAAAATTATAAGTGTGCTAAAAATACGAAATATGTAAATTAAATATTAAAATTGGTCGTGTGTGATGGCTGATTACCTATCCGTGCATCACACACAAGGGATTGAGATAATCGACCGTGCATTCATGTCAATGAGTTTCACAATCCAAATAATGGTCGGAAGTGGGGAGGAGGACTGCCAAGCTATGGGGCTCTGTGGGCGATCTGCGCCTGACAGCCCGTTTTGCCACTCTCACGGGCCAAAGGATATAGATACAACCAATCGAACGCTGAAGAAGAAGAAAAGGGGAGGAGGACAAGCTAAGTTTGGAATTGCTTTTCTTGTGAAAGCATCGTTGCACAGTTAATCAATGTTTTATGTTATGATTAGAAGGGGAGGGAGTGGGTCAAACACAATCCTAATTTTGCTGGGATTGTGAAATACGTTGATATTTATGTAGTCCCTAATACCCCTGTCACACTCTACTGCAATCACCTTGGCGCTCCCACTGCGACCTGCCTTCCGTTTAATAGCGCAAGCGTTCTGCTACCGACACCTGTCACGGACAGAACTCTCTGGCAAAGTCAGAGGTTGTGCCCATGACAGGTGTGCTTAAACAGTTTTCTGATGCAAGCACACCAAAATGACCCAAACCCAACCCAAATTCTACCGACACAAAACGTTTTGACACCGATGTTTGTACCTAATATAAATGAATGTGATATGATAGTACACGATCAAATTGTTTGTGTCGGTAGCAAAACGCTCGCGCTATTGAACGTAGGACAGGTTGTGGGAGCGCCAGCGTGATCGCAGTAGAGTGTGACAGGGGTAGAACATAAATAACACGTGTAGAGAATAAACACATTGCGTGCAAAGTGACGCGAACAATCAATAACAAACGATATGTCTGTCACTGATTTCAATATATATGTGTAGTAAATTTCAATTATCTTCAATTAACTTTACTAAATAAAAAAGTGATATACTAGCCAGAAATATGCTACAGATAGCATTAGATGCGAAAGCACGGTGAGAATACACTGACATACGTTTTAAATGCCGGACAGTACCGTACCTACCGCTGCGAATACTTTGGCTGTCTTAATTTAGAAACGCGGCGCTAAGCATTTTTTTACCTTTTGGTTCACATATTTCTGTACATTTACTAAAAACAGTATTTCTTTTAGAAGAAAATTATTAACATAGGTTACATGCATATTATTCATGTTAATAATTATATATTTAGCGGTTAAATGACAGGGGAAAAAACCGTACAAAAACATCGTTACTTAATCGGCTTGAATAGACTACAACATCACTGTGCAATCACGTGACACACTAAGACAACAATATACCTTTTTACTGCTTCGAAAATATTTGAGCCATCTTCTCCATCGTACAAGTTTTCATACTGATCTGAAGTTCAAGAGACATAACATTGTTAATGTGGGGAAACCAGACATTTCACATACTTATATTAATTTCTCAAACAAGACAACTATTTCACCCACAATGTCCATCGTATAAATGCTCAAGGGACATATAATAATCGATAAACAAAACATTTCACACATAAATATAAAAGTACTAATCATAATTATGATTCATGAAAATCTCTGCAGCAAAAAACCTAAAAACTAAAATTGTTGCTAAAATATGAAAGCCCATTCACACACTGAGGATTTAATACAGACTGTAAGTACCCATTGCAACTAACAACGTTATAGTTATACATGTACACGTATTACAACCGGTTGTTTTCACACCTGCCAAGTGTAATAAACTTGCATGAGTGGTATAGCCTGTTTTAGATTCTTAGTGTATAATTAGTTAGTTATAACATATTTATGTGCATATAATCCAATTAAGTTTCAAACATGGTCATGTAGTCCAGCTGCCTCGACTGCATGCTCAGAACGGAAGTTAATGTAGTTAAATTTTACTTCATTAATTATTAGTATGTAAGAGGAAACCCGTTGTGCTTATTTGATGAGCAGCAATATATCGTTTATGTGGACTTTCATGACAGGCCAGTACATACCACGGCCTTTGTTACACCAGTTGTGGACAATGGTTGATGGAAGTAGTATATTTGCATATACAATTCAGTTTGTTAGCTATTTGAATACGCGAAGAGCTAACCAATTAAATTGTTATTAGTTTCCTTTTTACGCTGAAGAATGAATTATCTAACTCAAAATAATGTATTTAAACAAGACACGCACAATTGTAGCTACTTGCATCCCTATTAATTGAACACTTTATATCAATATAATAGTTGCCAATATTTGAAACATAATTAGACTACGAATATCTTAATTAAATTACTGCATCTCTGCGAGGTCTCCGGCCCAAGGCTAACTAGGGTGTCACGGCCTACTTTGAAAAACCGAATCAGTATCGATCATCAAACCATAGTACGTTTTCAACTTTTATTTGCAGTGTATGTGAATTGCAACATTGTTTGTGATATTTTCACAAGTGGTATCACCAGCTTATATTGATATAGATGTATATTACTTTCAGGTTGTCTTCTATACCGGTTAGTCTTTGTCGAAATCAAAAGAAGTTTGATCGTACAGAAACCTAATAAAGTTTATTCGTTTAACGACACCATTGGAACACATTGGTTATTAACCAGCGGTTATTATATGTTAAACACACGGTTATATCGACACTTAGTCACATAGGAAACCCGCTGCATCACATGGACTACTCTTCGAATAACAGCAAGGGATTATGTGCATTTTTCCACAGACAGGAAAGCACACACCACGGCCTTTGATAGACCAGACGTGGATCACTGGTTAGAACGAAGAAGTCAGCAGAGTAGGGTAGAAGTAGGGAATAAGTTTGGTTAATATAAGTTCAGCTGGAGTAAAAAAAATGCCGAACATTGTCATGGCCATCATACGTGGGCGTCATTTTCTGAAGAAAAAAAGTGGGGATGGGATCGTTTGTGACAAATATTTGTGTTGGCTAACCGTTCACCAAGGAAATACTTGTCACCTATATCCCCCACCAAGTGACACCCATGCCATCATTTATGTGATATCCGCCTGGAATGAAACTGTAACAACGTGTATCTGACAAGGTTGATCGCTATCACTTCATCCGCTCTTAGAACAAATCGGAAATAGCACAGTCAATTAGAGGTTGTACTGGTCACAATGGAATTGTAATCGACAGGAAAAGTTCATGAGGCCCTTTGGGAGTTTCGTTGGAATAGTCTTACAAAATTTAATCACCACCAGTTGAGGCGTTTTAGAGAAACAGTAAAGCTGCCAGAGTCACACAGAGACCTCATTGGATTACCAAGGACATCTAACAGTAACCAATTATGATGTTTACAACATGTTAGTTCACATTTAAAGGAACAATGCCTAGTATAAAGACGAATTCGTTTAATGTGGTCCTTGGACATTAAATTTTGTCTACAATAATTTGGCACGAGATAAAGTATTTTAAAGACACATTGCCTAGTTTTAAGAAGGATGTCATCATGTTTGCGAAGCTCTTGCTATTTGAAACATATATCTCACTATTAATTATTAACATTAACATATATTTACATCTTAGTGCTTACAATATCAATATAATATGTATATCCCATGCGTTTCGTGTAAATCCTATAATTGTTATAGTTGCTTATATAATTTTATGTGTCCTTTTTTCCTAAAATCATTTGTCACGTGCCAGAAAACAATAAGACGTAATTAAATTATAATTTTGATAACAAAAAACCCCACCAAAGATCAGAAATATGTTTCAATTAGCATTCATCTTAAAACTAGACATTGTGTCTTTAAGCTATTGAACCAGTTGGAAGACCAGAATCACATTGGATATACACATATACACAAATTGATTAGTAGATTTTAATAATAAAAAAGCTGACAATTAATATCCAGATATATGTTACACATAGCATTAGCTGCGCAAGCACATTGACATTTGTCTGAAAACAAAGTATTTTGCCTTTAACATACATGTAATATGTTGTTCCATTGTCGTCCAGAAAAGGAAACTTGAAACTTGCCACGAATTCAGTCCCCGGATCTAGTCATCTGAGTCCAAAATGGCAAATTGATCTTTAAATCTATTGGTTATTCTGTTTATGTCGGAAATAAAAAGCATTAGCTAAGCTGGAAAAAAATCCCCTGCTTTGACAATCCATTAGGGCGGCGAGAGACCCGTATAATGACAACCCACAGAGTTAACGACACATGCCAAACACAGGCTCACATCTGCTAGTCAACTGCAATTTCATCTAAATCCTACCACAGTTAGAAAACAAGTCGGGGATATTTTACCGTTCATGGCTGGAAGGACGGCAAAAACAACATATCTGGTCAAGTAGGTTTTATTGGTAATTAAAGGAAACGTCTGAATTTGGTGACCATCATCTATTTGCAATACATGCCATTGAATCCTTTCTAACCGTGTGTTGCCATTGTGTTAGCTCACAGTACATGTATATCGACAAGAAGATAATAAAATAATTTAATCACTTTGAATTAACCGTGGTCTGATGATGCGAAGTCTATTTGAAGAGCGCCTGTCAAAGAGTTATACGCTCAAATTAATTAGCTCTGCTGCGTACCTTGAAAATAAAATTGTTCGAACAATCAGAATCCGTAAATACTTGGATGAATTAAAGAATGCTGTATTGGCAAGAAACATGTCACAAACAACATTAGATGCGTGTGTATCGTGGCATCCATCGTCATATTCGGGGTGGGGGCGTGCCTTTAAGACTTAATTATTCTTTAATCCACCCATTAATGGAATATATTGAATAAATAATTCAACTTACGACTACAAAATTTAAAATGATATTCTTTAAATGTGGCAAGCACTTCAAGCAATGTCAGTTGAAGTATAAAGTTGTAAACCAATACACGGAACCAAACTGTTTTCACAGTGGAACCGTCAATTACCAAGGGCGACAGTGTTTATGTGGAGAGGGGCATATATCAGGGCAAGATCGTCCGACTGAGGTCCGAAAGGTCGATGGATCGATCTTTCTCAGTGGACGCGTTGGGTTATTTCTTGTTCTAACTAGTGATCCACGACTGGACAATCAAAGGCCGTGGGAATGTGCACATAAGAATGTCCATTGTTGTTATTCGGTAAGAGTAGCTTATGAGGTTGACATAACCACGCGTTTGACATCCAATAACTGCTGATTATTAATCAATGTGTTACGGGGTTGTTAAACAAATCAAGCTTATCTGGTTGTGTTTATGTGGCAGTTTGCTTTACCGAATAGAACAGAACTAAATTAGACGTTATATTACACATATAAATTGAAACTACAAATGATCATTTGTACAAATGACCAATTGTATAACAAAAATAGTTCACACAATAGTTGTCAAAAGAATTAGTTAATAATAGCAACAAGTGTGTAACATTTGTGAGAGCTACGATAATTTTACAGTTAGTTAGACATAACTTATTTAGGTGCTTATATCCAATTGAAGTTCAAACACATCTGTCCTGGACACCAAATCCCGCTGACGTGACCGCGTGTGTACATGTGAAACAAATAATGTAATCTAGCATCCATCGTAATCACATCTATTTTATTTTTGACTCTTGTTTTCACAGAAGCTATGAAACCATGCGAAACACATCCTCAAAATGATTTCCAATACAATAAAATCATTTTATTTTTCCATACAACGATCCTTTGGTCGAATCAATTGGTCGAAGTGGTACCTAGGGCCATATCAACGTATTAGTGGACAGTCTAAAATGATTTACAGGTGAGATTGATGCAAGTACTCCGGTAATTTAAGATAATTACAGTTTTGTCCACATTGTTAATTGCGAATTTGTGGGATAAATGCGGTTGTAGTTAGATTGCTAAGAAGACGTGAATGCAATAGAATACGTGTCATGGGATTACCATGACGACTTGTGGCAAGTTGTGCTCTATTTATCCAGCAACAACCCACGTAATCTAACACAAGTGAAGAGGGATGACACAGGCGGAGTAGAATATGGTCGTCTTTCGCGAACACTAAGTTGTTATCACTGATTAAACAGTAGTTTATAGTTTATATACATACACCGTTAACTAAACAACTGGAACACATGTATTATTAAACAGCGGTTATTGGATGTCAAACACACTGTTATATAGACACTTGTTCACAGAGGGTACCCATTGCTGCTACACATGCTACTTTCTGATAACAGCAAGGGATCTTTTACGTGCACTTTCCAACATATTGGATATATTATACCACGGCCTTTGATCGACCAGTCATGGATCAACGGAAAAGAAAGAAAAAATATATGTTCATTACGATAACGTCTGTATTAATATATAATTACATATATTGCAGTCATAACACTGAAGTATAGATTAACAATTATAATCTACAACCGTTGTTGAGTTTATGTGTACAAAACTATCCCAACTAGGGCGACAAGACTGGAGTTTTCTTGTTGATTGATTTTCCTTATCTATGCAATAAAGGACTTGTTGTAAGAATATTATCGGATATTTACCCATATTCTGTAGGACATTAGTCACTATCTGTATTCACCGAAATGTGCTGCATCACGCTGCGCGTGCTGTCTATCTAGCCCTCGGGCTAGACACATTTTGCCAGACCCGCCGGCAGATCGGATATACTAGTATGAATCAATATATATTTAATGTTGATCAGTAGGAAAATTCCAACGTAAAAGATAAAACTAGACATGAGAATTTTCCAACTATGTCTTATCTATATTTGCTTAAACTCCTGTTGAAGATGCTTAATTTACATGATAAAAGATGAAGTTTGTTTGTTTAACGACACCTGTTGAAAACATTGATTATTAATCAGCGGTTATTGGATGTCAAACGCACGGTTGGTGAGAGGAAACCCGCTGCCGTCACATAAGCTACTCTTATTCGAATAACAGCAAGGACATGTGCTACATGCACTTTCCCACAGACAGCACACAGCACGGCCGTTGATAACTGGTTGGAACGAGAAATAACCCAACGGTTCCCCTGAGGAGGATAGATCCTTCGACTTGTCGGTCTGTTTTCTGACCTACAAGTAATGAACATTTCGTTCCACTCTTGTTGCGTGCAAAACGGCTGCACTAATTTGACAAAACACATGCCGCTTGGAGTGCTAGTTCAACATAATGCGTGTTAGCAATTACTATTGATATTAGGTATATTAATCTGCCAAGATTGTTACATGACTGTCACGATGAACTGCAGACCATGTCATCAAGTGTACGTTACTCTGATTTAGTCCTACAGCACACACGAGACGGTTATTTGCATAATCAGCCACGCAGTTTACAGAAGCGAACACATGTGATTTATTACTTCGGGGATACGATATATTGATTTCTGAGGAATCGTAGAATAGCATCTTGGGTAATATATAACTACAGAGGATTGCAATAAAACAATTAACGATTACACTTTGTTTCGTAACCCTTCATAACATGACAAACACGAGCAGCTCTGGAACAGTATGCATCCTTCGTCTGCAGCTGTGAGAACATAACACATCCATCAGTGTTACTTAACATTGCCGGCCTACCGCTGTATTCCCATATTAAGGTTTAATATTATCTAGGTTCACAACGAAGTAATTTGACCTGCTGTAGAGTACAGTATGACGTGTACACATGCACTAAACGTAATTAGTCGGGTACTACTAAATACGCACAGTGACTGTAGTAAGTAAACTAGGGAAAACGTAAATGACACAATTCAAATATCATTTCCTGTAAACTTTGCAAAACGTATGATCCATAACGGCTCAGAGACGTTTCATTTGTTCGTGTATTTCAAAAATAAATCAATGCTAATAGGTATATTGCGGAACCGAAATCTCCGCCCACTTACAACCCCACACCAGTATGTATACCCCACCCACGTAAAATTGTTTAATAGTGTCCGTAATAGCGACCTTTCAAATGTGCTTCAAGCACCCTCGCCAATTGGTCAATTATGATTCAATCCTGCTGTAAGGACACTCGACCATATATTTCATTCATCGTTCACTGTGGCATTTAATTATAACAATGGATATCCAATATAACAAGGTAATGGATGCAACCCTTTCAACTCGATATATTGTGGTATATATCGCCACACTCAAAGAGGATAATACGAAAATAATCTCTTTGATTGCAATGACTGTCTATAAACCAACGCATTATGAGATGCTATATACAATCAGATGTTTGTCGTGAAAGGGCTTGTCGTACGACGGAATCGGCGTCGTAGGAACATTTCACATGTCAGACGTTTCCTCCGACAAATCTCACCTGTTGTATGACGAGACCGGCGTCGTGAGGATGTCATACCCGGCACGACATGACTGTGTCTGATCTATTTTTAACACCTACGATAACGTGATCGAATCCAAATTGAGAGCAGAAAAATATGTTATTAAAAATAATATGACGAGCACACCAGAATGTTGTTTGTCTGCGGGAAAACAAAAATCGCAGATATGAGCACTCTCGCTGCCGCTGGGAGTGGGTGCAGCCTCTGCATTGGGTCCGGACCTTTGATGGTGGACCGTACCAACGGCGGGGGTGTCTAAACCTTCATTGGATAAAGGCACCTAAAACTAATGCGAATGAATGAACACTCTCGTCTGAAACTAGAAGTGCCCCGACGGCATCCGATTTATCGGCTTCAACACCAGACATTTATCGTACAACGAAATCACAGAGATATTACGCTACATTGAACATGTCCACATAGAGCAATGTCTCGATTCCTATCATTTACAGAAATAGGTGCAACGGTATTTCCAATGATCACTAATGAACTGGATGAATACAGAACTGACTCTAGAACTGACGCTGACAGTTTGTTTGGGTGTTTTGACGTATGGTACAATTAACTGTTCCGTCCGTGTTAGCTCCTGGTTCGTTGAGTCGCGAACTTGGAGAACTCTCGAGCATATAAAGAACCATCTATGATTTGGACAACCCGGAAGAAGGCGTAGTCCAGCGGTAAAGCGTCCGCCTGTGGCTCGATCGGTCGAAGGATCGACCCTCCTCAGGGGACCCATTGGGTTACGTCCCGTTCTAACCAGTGATCCACGAATGGTCTATCAAAGGCCGTGGGTGTGCTATCCTGTCTGTGGGAAAGTGTACATAAATTATCCCTTACTGTCATTCGGTAAGGGTAGCCTATGTGGCGGCAACGGGTTTCCTCTATGACCAAGTGTCGATATAACTGTGCGTTTGACATCCAATAACCGCTGCTTAATAACCAATGTGTTCCAGAGGTGTCGTTAAACATACAAACTTTATCTTTGGACAAACGCGTTTGGGAATAAGTTTCTGAATGATGCGGTTGTTCAATGTATTTTATTCAGGATTAGGTCATTCTACTTTTATTTCTACAAGAGAAAACCCATACGATGCGAAAACAAAGGCAATCACGCAAATTAATGTCAGTAGTACTGGTAGTAGTACTCTATAACAATTCTTCTCGTATGGCCTGACTAATGTCAGTGTCATGTTTCCCCAGCAAAAGTATAATGAGGCAGACAAAATTGAATAGACATGTAAACTTGTGTTGTTCATTCGTTAAACAGTGGCACCGCGACGCAAGTAATGCACATTTTACAAGATTAATAGCAACAGCTGGGGTGAGTAGAAACTGAAGGTCAGAAGAGTGAAGGACAAAAGACAGACGCCACCTCAAATCATTGACACGCGACTCGTACTAAAATAATTGCCAATATACTCTGACCACTACAAGCATCTTCTACAGCAGTAGTCATTATTCACGACTAATTCTATATTACCGCTCGACAGCTTTCGCCTGATGGAAGACAGACATGAAATTATGCCACGGTAAACACTTATGCCTCGTAAGACCCGTTCATCCCAGCAAATACACTTCCTTTTATAATGGAGTATCCGGCACATGATGTCCCATATCCGATTTATTCCACCTATGCACACGTTAACTGCTTATAAGAGGCTCTTTTGGTCGACATGATGATGGCCTTTTGGCTCAGCCTTTTACAGAAGTGTGGGGTTGAAGAATACCCTTTGCGTGGAACCTACCATTACTAGTGCGTTTACAACGCAAATTACAATGAACTTGTTTCAAAAAGGTACAAATTATATAGCTTTGCTCCGTCAACTCGAATTAGATATACAAATGTCGTCTCTGCAGGAAAGCGACAGCATCACACAGCAGAATGCTTCACTTGTCACGTCACAGTTTCAAGAATATGAATGACGCTATATAACACAGACAATATATATGATACTACATGGTTTACCATCAACCGTTGGTGATGACGAGTCATTAATAACATAGTTTAGGTATACGACGCTCATTATCATATCTTAACTGTTTGACTTCGGCAAGCCACCGGAAGTATGACTGTGTGAATTTGTTACGGTTGAACTATTTTTAGAATATATGTCATGTTGGGTTTACCGGTGTACTTTCATTAAATCTAATCGACAAAACATTGACATAGCCAAATGCGTATCTCTGCACAAGGCAGAGCCAAAGGGATATTATCAAAGTAGAGATGGCGTGTACTCACGAATCATTGCAAAAGCAGTGATGATATCAGGTCGTAAGCACAGCCGTATTGTTTTTCTGCTGTCGTTATCGAAACCATAAAAAGCATAAAACAAGTCAAAATAGGGTATTGCATTATACATCATTTGTGTCAAAGACTATCTTATAGATAGATTTTTGTACGGATTTGTCATTGATATACATCAGATCTAGTCTATCTATAAACACGGTGGAAGACAGGTACATTTTATCCATCAGGCTACATCTAAACAATAATCTTCAAAACTTACACTGGAATCTAAGCGACAAAGCAATGACGTGACACATGTTGTAAGCGCAGCCATATTGTTTGTCCGCCGTCTTCATCGAAACGGTAAGAAAGAGTAAATCAGATCAAAGGAAGGTATTGCATCGGTCATCATGATGGGCGACAAGTACATGTTATCCAACAGTCTGGACTATAAACAGTTATCTTCAAACCTTACAATGAACGCCGTTCTCATCGCATGCACAAAATTACTATGTACTATTGATCGTCAAAATGAGCAAACTTTGATCATTTATCATGTACAGAAACAGAAGTTTCGCGTTACTGGTTGAAGTTCCTATTTTGATACCGTCTGATTAATCGAAACAATAATGCAAAAGCAAATAACTTCGCCTTTGAAAAGTTGTGTACATGAAATCTCTGCAATCTGGATTTTGTGAGAATATTTTCGATTATACTTTACGTCGAAGACTGTGTATATACGCGTGTTTGCTACGTTACGGGTTTCTTTGATTAGATTTGTTATACTTTCTTCTTAATGTACAATCTACCTTTGTTGCCTCCAATTTAATAATCTCAAATACCAGGAATAGATAGACGAATATGACCGACTAAGCCGACTTATTGTACAACTGCGATTATAATAACGATTCATATGTCCAGAACCGATATCTCGAAAGTGTTGTCCAAACCATGTAAATGCAAGGCAGAGTGGAAGAGACATTATGATTACCTAAACGTCGAAATGACGTACTCACGAATCACAGTCACACCAGTGGTGATGCCTGGTTTTAGTGAACGTTGGGCGTTTCCTGTCGCATCGGTGGCACTCGTCTTAAGACCGCCGTTTTCTTATTGTCTGGTGTTTTGATTTAAACAACGAAGTTGGACCAGGGTTTGTTTATGCCACGTCTTGTATTCTGCCAGTATTACACTGTTACAGATTACAATTTACCAATGTTCAGTTAGTGTTATGGTTTTTTTTGTAGACCGGAGGCTTAGCAAAACATCTTCCACCAGGTTCTGATGCAAGTATTCAATTTAGCATACGGAGCGGAACGTAGCTCAACGCAAGAGCGTCAGATTGGTGTGAGACGCCCAGCGATCGATCCTCGTTAGTGGGCCCGTTGCGTTATTTCTCGTTGTAATCGGTGATCTACCACCGTCATATCAAACGATGAGGTATGTGCTATCCGGTGTATGGGAAAGGGCAAACAAAATATCACTTGCTGTAATCAGTAAGAGTTGCCTATATATGTGGTCGCAGCGGTTTCTTCTGAGACCTTATGTCGACACAACGGTAGTCGTTGAATATTCAATTCTAGTCTTTATTTGCTCAAAAGTCAATGGTTATGGGAACCAAACCTTAATTAACAATGCCCTGGTCATAGAAATATACAAATATATGTATAAACTAAATTTTAGCGCACAATACCTATTACTAGAGCTAATTTGTTCTAAAATCGTACCAGCTGAACATGACTTATGCCTACCGTTCTTTTTAATGTCAGATGAGCTTTTAGGAAATATCCTATTCAACATATTAGATCACTTTAGATTTTTGCATCACAGAATATTTCATTCTTTTGAAACATGCAGCCATCTGGAACGGCCACCGCCCAGTCGTATTGGGTTTATTTATGTTAGGGTTTGACATTTTGAATTTGTCCTTCAAAAGGCTCGTTTCTTGAAAATAGCTGTCAATATTAACGTGCGTGCGTAAGAAAGGAAGATAGCATGAGACTGATAATCTGAACTCTATAGTCCTGAGATCAATACGACTTAATGGGCATTTGAAAATTATACTCTTTCTCCACAAGGTGCAAAACATGTACGCTCTAAAGAAAATCAGGTTATTTTTTTATCCAATAGTTGATTGAGTTAAATACGGATAATCAGGGGATAATGAACGCTGGGGTTGTGGGGGCGGGATCTAGGGTGAGCAGTCACCATTTATTTCCAGAGTTAATTTAAAATTTAAAGAAAGTTTGCTTGTGACGTAATGGTAATATTAATAGCTGATATTGAAACACTATGGCGTGTTGTTGGACATTACAAATAACATGTCCAACTGATCGCGCTTAAAGGCACAATGTCTAGTCTTATGATGAATGCTATCGTACTTGCAAATCCAATGCTGTTTGTAAGAAATGTTTGTCTCATGGAGTATTTTCTATTTTTAAAATTAACAATTACTTACGTTTTACTGCGTACAATACTAATATAATTTTATGTATATCCAATGCGTTTGCAGTATCTTAATAATTATGGACTTTTATCTGCAATAAGTTGTCGCAATGTAAGTTATATTAAGCAAAAGTACACATTAAGCTATTATAACCATTTGGGTGACCAGAAACAAAATATGATATACATGTACATAAATATATTGATATTGTAAGCATTAAGATCTAAGTAAATGTTAATGATAGCAATAAAGAGCTAGAAATATGTTAGAAAAACATGAGCTGTGGAAGCACGGCGGCATTCACCATAAAACTACGCACCGTGCATTTCAAGTTAGTCCCAATAGTGTTCCGTATATTGACTCGTAAGACATTGAACATCTCAAAGTTTGTTATGTATAGAGACTTCTTGAGACTTGGCATTAATACGCCTATTCTACACTCCCTTTCTTGACCTTAACGTGACGTTTAAGAAACGATACATTGATTTAAGGCTTGTGCTAGTGGGATAAATGTCTGCCACGCAGATCACATTAAAGCAAGTAGCTGCCACACTGAATGGGATCCACCCACATAGGTTTGGTTAATTACTGTAGAACGTAATATACGTGGGAATAGATACAGTAAAAGCTAGCACAGAATGCGTTTCTTGAACCGACGACATTTTCAAGTATGCGGCGTGACGTTTATCGGAGACAGTCATATTGCCAGTTGAAATACCTAATGTATTTATAGTATTATGTATTCAATTATGTGCGTATGGCTGCAACAACAATATTTGTGATGGATATAGCATGAGACACAAAGATAGTTCAGTACTATATATAACTATTATTATACTAATGAAAGAACATTCTGTACCGTCATTGTATAACTTTCTGGATAGTTTCATTATACATCGAGCAGACGAAATTGTCCTAAAGGTATGTAACGACTTCAACTTTCCAATAGTCAATTTCCCCTTTATGTCAAACAACATTCCATCTGATCCAACACAAGTATGGCGCCTACATATCACAGCTTCTGAGATAATTTAGGGTATAATTTAGGGTATGTTCATGACATGCCGATTTTAAGCAATGCCATGTCCCTCTGGTTGAGTTATTTCATCAGGGATATACCGTCCATGGAAACTTTGAAAAAGTTATATATGGTAGACGTTCAGAGACTACTTCACGTATGACGGACGCCCCATTGACACGAATGAAGTAAAGTTTGTTTTATTTAACGACGCCACTAGAAACACATTGATTATAAATCAGCGGTTATTGGACGT
>JAULBR010095658.1:0-11777 GCA_032355825.1 Melanodrymia aurantiaca
TGTCAATATAACCATGCGTCTGACGTCCAATAACCGCTGATTTATAATCGATGTGTTAAATAAAACAAACTTTACTTGATAATGCAATGTGAGCTAAGTGATGACAGGTTGCCCACTACAAGTGTTTGCTGTTGTGTTCATCATGTCCTACTCACACAATCTTCATTACTACACCGGAAGCCCGTTTGTACTTCCTGGCTCCATTGATTTTCTTCATTATTGTTTGCAGAATTGTTTAACGTTCGATCTTCAGATGCAATGTCTCTTTTATCACAGTGTCAAAGCGTGCTGTATATGTTTTAGTCCAACGTAAACTAAAATGTTTTATTTCTGTCAATCAGTTTAATTAGAGCTGCAATGATACTGTGATACAGTATTGTATTGCTATATATTGCTGACGATACATGTACAATACATCAGAGCGGGCGTAGCTCAGCGCAAGAGTCTACCTGAGGTTCGACAGATCGATCCTCCTCAGGACCCGTAAGGTTTTTTCCCAGTCCAACCAGTGATCCATAACTGGTCCATCAAAGGCTGTGTCGATATAACTGTGTGTTTGACATCCAATAACCTATAATTAATAATTAATGTGTTCCAGATGTGTCGTTAAACAAACAAACTTTATCTTTACAATACATCGACACATGGCAGCTGTATCAAGATATGTATATACATGTGGGATACATGATACGGTAAAACAAGTATTATTTGTGTGTGTAATTTTCGCGGTTTTTGCCTTTGTCATTTAACCTAGAAAATTACATATTGCGAATTGATAGTTTCTTGGAAATCATGAAAATATACCTGTTTTACAGTACTTATATACTCATGTTTCAATATGTTTTGGTAAAAAGATGGTGGTGAGTAGCAGAAACGTAACAAACACTCCAGGGTTTAATCTACCATATATTTTGTAATATCAGTAATTCAGCTTGTGTCATGTCTTAACATTTCATTTTAATGATATCATGTTTTCATAAACTACAAGTAAACAAATTGCCTGTGAAAAAAACTGTCACCATAGATAACATAAAATGTTAAATATTGTGGCCCAAATATCGGGATGCATATTGTATTGTGACCTGCATCTATGGGTACAGTGAGATTGTATTCAATGTGATTGTAATCAATGCAATTGTAGTAACTCTATATTAATCTTCTAGTTCATGTACTATAACAATTTGGATAACCAGAAAGGCATTGGATATACAGATACAATGTACATGTACATGTATTGATATTGTACATGTGTATTAAATCAAGTAAAAGTAAGTACATGTATATTGTAATTTTAATAAATAAAAAGAGCTTTATTAGCCAGAAACATGTTGCAGTATACATTGTAATTAGGTACGCGCATACATGACGTCCAATAACCGCTAATTTATAACCGATGTGTTTCTAGTGGCATCGTTAAATAAAACAAACTTTACTTTTTACATGTACGATGGCATCTGCATTAAACTGAGGATAGACGCTTTAACCCTGTGTCAGATGGAAATGAACTATAATTTTTATGTAAACTGTTTTACTCCCATTCCATACATGTAAAATTTATGAGTCAGTTCAATGGCCTTTTCTGTTTTTATTTAATTAATTAATTCATTGTTGCAGTGTTTTTCTAAAGACAAAAATTAACAATTACATTTGTACATATGTAAATGTATGTATCTGAACTAAGGCAATTAAAATATAATCATAGAATAAATTCCATGTTTCATTAATTATTGCTTTTGATTCATGAGGCGATCGTGCTTTTGTCTGGGAATTTGGATGTATTGTGTTCAGACATGGTCCACTACGTGTACATGAATGGTGAAACGACTCAGTGATCAGTTCAAATACTGTGTCTAGTCTAGGAATCGAAGCTTTGATAAATCCCACTAACTCTTACACCTCAGACTGTAGCCGTTATACCACCAGCTGGTTCCCGCTCCGTGATGCAAATGTACAAATGTATGTATGAATGTTTAATGATAAGCTCTGTACATGGATAGCTACAGGTAGCGTGTAAGTGTCATCCAGACTAGTTCAGGACTGCTTTTCTATATCAGGTGTCCTATACACACACATGATGTATGTACTCCATTTACTATTGGCAGCTGGTACTGCCTAGCTGGTACTGCCTAGCTGGTAGCTACATTGTACATGTAATATAATATAATGGTAAAATGTATTATTCATGATTATATATCATAATCGTTATGGAAAGCTGATGTATAATATTAACAGTAAAAAAAACCAGTATATGGTATTAAAATATATTTTATTGTCTATCTTATATATGCTAATTAAAATATTTATTAATTATTCCTAGTTGACAGTATTGTTGTTTGCACATTGTTGAAAGTTTTCAATATTTAATAATAGTGATACCATAAAAGGAAATATTTTCACGTGCTAATATTTTGTGAATACAACCTCGAATATGATATTTTGCATGAAATACAGCATTGTAACAAGTAGACAATTTATCAACAAATTAAGAAATATTTAAGTGAGTTAACTTACCTGTAATCAAGCAAAGAATTTTAGACCAAGCCATGCAGTATGTCAGGAGTGAAATTAATATTTCACCAAAGTGTGTTATCTATAAATATTTCACAGATACATTTAATCTTCAATTTTATCTACAGAAACCAATGCCAATATTGTACAGAAAATATTTATCGAAATATAGATTATCATCTCATATGTTAGCAATAGAAACGGGTAGATATTATCGTATTGAACGAGAAAATAGATTATGCTTATTCTGTCTAAATGCTGTAGAAGATGAATTTCATTTCATTCTAAAATGTCCTTTATTCTCAAATTTAAGAACACAATATATAAAGTCCTATTATTGGAGGAAGCCGTCGTCTTTTAAATTAATTCAGTTGTTTAACACCGATAATAGAAAGCAATTATGTAATTTAGGAATATTTCTCTATAAATCAGACAAATTAAGAAAAGAATCCTTTTAATGTATTTTCCGAAAATCTGGTACTAATTTTTTATATTTATACATGTGTATGTATTGTTTGCTTGTGTTCTTGTTTCTCCTGTACATGTATATTGTTTGTAATGTGTTTGTACAAATGAGCTGTATAGCTCAATGTCAATAAAATAATTGAACTGAAAATGTACAGAACACGCACGTACGACACAGAGGCGTGGATTATGTTTAATACATTAAGGCTACGTTTGCTTTTAGTAATGATATATGAGTAATTCCAGAGATTAAGTAGTAACATTAATAATAAAAGAATTTTCCATTAAAAAAACATTCATGATATGTCGGTCACGTATACATTATGATATCGGATTGCCCAGCTACATGCATTTTCGCTCTGCAGATAAGATATGATCAAATGTTAACAAAATCAATTCCGATTAATCTCGTCGAGCTAAGCTCAAAATGTACAGTGATATGGACAGAATAAAGTAGATCGTCTTGTAAAATAAGCTAAATAATTCACCACCCAAGATAATTAAGCTTAATCCAATACGATGATATAAACACTGCATAAGATTCTCATCACACGAACGAGTTTAGAGTAAACTTTCGACAGTGATTTTAAAAATGGATGACCCATAGCGTCTGCGTATGGCGGTATTAAATATATTAATTATTAAGGGTTGAGTTGGGTCATTTTTGATCTGCTTCCATCACACCTGTCATGGGCACAACCTCTGCCTTCGCCAGAGAGTTCTGTCCACGACAGTTTTAATTAGTAACTGATAACTAATTAAGGTGGTTTGACGCCTTCATCCATCCATTGGATGTTATAGAGGGAACTGAGACTGAAAGGCTGACAGTGGTCACGTCGTTCTCTCAGTTCCAGGGAGTGCGGTTTGGGGGGGTGGGGTGGGGCTGGCAGTTTGATTAGTAAGAGTAAAAATAAACTTTCATGTATAAGGCAGTAAAATATTAATTAGTAAAAGTAAAAAACTTTAGTGTATGGCGGTAAGATATTAATGAGTAAAAATTTAAAAAAAGTATAACTATGAGTAAAATTACAATAACAAATTTGTTTATGTTCATGTAATGAAATAATATGTCAGTAAGTAATACATATTATACAGTAGCAAACGTATATGTAAGGCAGTAAGAAATTTGAGTAGAAACATATCAAGCATCTATATAAATATAATTATTATGCACCTAAGACAGTAAGAAGTTAGTTGATACAAAAAGTAACTAATGCCTCTGTATAAAGCAGAACAAAATGTGAATGAGTAAAAGAAACAAATTCCATTTCAAAATGTTTTCCATTGTGGTCTTTTGAAAATAGGATAATAATAATATAATTTTTTTTTATATCAAAACAACAAATAGTATATTATTACACAGTAGTATAATTATATTATGGTAGTAGTCAGTAGATTTTGTACTATTCCGTACGTTCAATACAATACAAATGAGAATCGACATACATTAATGATTAAAATCCTATATCTTACTTCTGTACTCTACCGTCCAATGAAATTACCACTATCTTACCGATACCGATAATTAAGTTTACAATGCAATATTCAATTAAGGTTGCAACACATTTCAATCTTCTGTATTGGAGACATAAAGAGTTAACACGTGGCCTTTAACACGTACACGCGACCATACAGTGTCACCGCAACCTATTGGTCATTATCAATCCATAATAACCAGTCTACCGAGCAAATAAAGATCCCCACATGGCGTATAATGTTCCTACAAATGGCACCACACATTAAAACTGTTACGGGGATCGATTAAACTAATACACTGTAATTGAACCTGCATCGGTTTTAATAAAATTTCACTAGAATGAGCAATAATTGAATGAAAGAACGTGAAGGCATGTTTTACTATGTGTTGGCAAACCAGGCGCTCTAACGGGATCATGCAAATGACTGGCTCAGACCAAATAGGTCAGTAAATATTTGATTAACGTGGGTAGGCACATTCGTTACACCATTAGAGGAAAGCGTGGCCAAAATGGACACAGAGGTTATTAAACGAGCTACCCTGTACAGGCTTATTATCAAGCTTAAAGACCAAGTGAAATAATGTTCCTCTGTCAACTAGTATTAGATGCGCACGTATGGTAGCATTCGTGTTAAAAATTATATCGAATGTATCTTTAATAATATACATGTATATGATGTATTTGTTTTTATTGTTTTCATTTCACGAATATGTCTTCATTTTGAGATATATTTGCCAAGATCCTAGATTATTTTTGTTTGGACTCAAAATTTTAGGATTATAATAGATAGTCAATAGAACAGATGATCTTTATGGCATGCGCTAATATGTGGGCAAGACTAATTAATATTGGCAAGCACAGTGATCAGGGGAAATCACAGTCAATATTGAAAAGCGTTATGGATTGGGAAAAGAGTGATGCTTATGGGAGATATTCCTCAGTTATCTGCCCTTAGCACAAAGCAATTAGGTGGCGCTTATGGTGAAGTCCATCTGCGTTCACAGTGTTACCGCACAATGCGTAGTTAGGCCAATCGACCTAGAAGGCAAGTGAACAATAAGGGTGTTTAAAAAATAATGATGCCCTCGTGTTGTTGTGTCCCTGGCTGTCCAAATCGTGGAGGGGGCGTGAAGTTCCCAAAAGATGAAAAATCATGTTACAAAATTAATAGCATTAACTGATCAAGCACGGTAACGTTCGTTTTAAAACTAGGCATTAGTAAGCAAACATGAATACTAGTTATATAATTACATAAACATAAATATTCGTGTGAATATAAATTGTTGGTAAAATGTAGCCACCTATTGTTCAAAACCAGTGATCCACGACTGGTACACCAAAAGCCATGGTGGGTGCTATCCTATTTGTGGGAAAGTGCACATAAAAGATCCCTTTGTTGTTATTCGAAGAAGAGTAGCCTATGTGGCGGAAACGGGTTTCGTCTGTGACAAAGTGTTGCTATAACCGTGCGTTTGACATTCAATAACCGCTGATTTAAAATCAATATGTTTCCGTTGTGTCGCTAAAAAAAACAACTTGATCTTATATCTTACTTCTGAACCTGCTGTAGGCTCTACTCCAAACCAGAAGAACGTCCCACAAACGTGGTTATTTTTTATTAATCACTTTCGTGATGGCATGGCTTGTTTCGTACGAACTTTATTATTAACCCGTTTATGGTGAACCATATGGATTATAAATAATATGGTAATATAGTATTAGTAGGCCTATGTATTTTCGCAATGCCGCAAACTTTTAAAAACAGTAGATGCTATAATTATGTGTGGAGGCACAGCGAAACCCGTCGGAAAAGTAGATTCTATATTATTATTTCTGTACTTCGCCGTCCAATGTAATCACCTTCATATCACGGAAACTGGTAATTACTTTTGCAAGCCAATATTCAATTAAGGTTCAAGAACATTTCCACCAGAGATAAGAACATTGAACGTAAAGGGAGTGGGGCTCAGCTCAGTGCTAAAGCGTCCACTTGGCATTCGATAGGTCGAAGGATCGATCCTTCTCAGTGGACCAGTTGGATTATTTTTTGTTCTAACCAGTGATCCACGACGGGTCCATCAAGGGCATGGTGTGTGCTACCCTGTTTCTGGTTAAAAGCACATACAAGATCCTTTGCAGTTATTCGGTGAGTAGCCTGTGTTACTGCAGCGGGTGTCCTCTGAGACCATGATTGTGTTGACATCCAATAACCGCTGATTAATAATCAATTTGTTCCATTCAAGTGTTGTTTAACGACACCCCAGCACGAAATAAAGACATTAGTTCCAGTGCTTGTCGTTAAACAAACTTCATCTAGATCTTTAAACGGGAATAAAAGAGAGTGCACTGTGAGATATATCTATCACTCGTTGAAACGTCCACAGCAAACGCAGATATATTTGGCAATAAAGATAATTCTGATGACACTTATAGTAGAGCCTAATGTTTGTATTTATGTTTCACAAATGCTCCAAGCACGTAAAATTGGCAACGAGAAGTCATTAAACGTCCCAGTGGGACACTAACATACTCGACCAGGAATAAACACGTGCTACTGGTAGAGATCAACACCGTACTCCTCTATCAACGTGAAGGGTAATAAAATTAATATCAACTCGTAACTAATTTTGTCAAACTCAATTTGAATTTCCGGTCCTGCATGCGCGGGGTTTGGCGAGACCAGTGACGTCTTGGCTGAGGAACGCCCTCTAGCGGGTGCTTCACATAATTATATTGCACGCTGTAAGTGTTAAATGGCCCCCGGCCGCTCTTGCTTTCACTGCGATATATTACTTCCTCTGTCAGGTGAAAAGTGCACCCTAATAGGCCAACTATAATTACCAACGTCTACAATCGATGAAACGCCATCAGCAATTTCTTGAATCGGTCGCTTCAATAAAAGGCCGAAATTACACACCAGATTTCATGGCAAGCATTCAAACAATGTCATTGACGCGGTCATGAATTCGTTTTTCATCACAATGTTTCTGAACCAATAAAGATTTCTTGCCAAATTCATCATTACTTGCCAAACCTTTAAACGACATGATTATAGTCAAGGACGACGTTACCGTAAAGTACTAACTATATGCATCACTATAATAATTATGCTCTTGGCTGAGATAGATTCGAACAAGGTGACTTCGCATAGACCTTGTTTTTGTTTCAGAGAACTACTTTATTTTCTTGTAGAAATAAACGGTGATAGTTAGTTAGCTAGTTAGTTATAACTTGTTTACGTGCTTATATCCAATTAAGGTTCAATCACATCCGTCATGGTCAAGCAGTCCAGCTACCTCGACTGCGGGTTCAGGACAGAAGTTAGTGTTAGAATTATATAGAGAAAACCCGCTACTACGAATTAATAGTAGCAAGAGATCTTTTATACGCACCTTTCCGCGGCCGTTGCTAAACCAGTTGAGGACACTGGTCGGTGTAGTACCCTTACCCTTTGAATCTTGCTGAACACTTGCTCTGGGGTTTCATCTGCATATGACTATGGGAAACCTCTTCCCGATGTCTATTAAAATTCATAATGCACATTCCAGTCGTCTCATGTTCCACAGCATGTGGTGCAGATCCATCTGTGTATATCTGTGTCCATCATGTCCGTACATACTATCCATCTATAATGACCAGTGCCACGACTTGCTAGAACTGTGATTCACTGTATTCTTCTCAGGGTTTGAGGTACTATAGACCATAGTCCACATCTTTACATAGTTTGATTCTGTTTCCCATACTAGCACCGCTAACTTGATGGATTTGGTCTGGGAATGGCCCTTTTGTTGTCTTAGCAGTGATTTGCTCTGTTGGAGGAAGCCAGATATTTTGAATATTGAAAGAATAGTCGTTCATTTTCTTGTTCATTTGGTGTACTATGTGGCATAGACTTGAACTTATTAGTGTGCATCATCAGCTTGAATACCCGCCATACTTACAACTTGTCACCGATGATAAATGACAAGCGATATGTCTAACAAGTGGATGGTTCAAGAAGACATCTGTTTACGACTGAAACTCAATCAGCGAGCTTGTAGGGGTTTATCACCTATGTTGTTAGACTCCGATATTCGGTAATATTCCTTAAGGGTGTAGCATTTTTTGTCCAAAAAGACTTTCCCACTACCCCATCCCTCAATTTAATGTTTCGATAAATATTTATTTGTTCATCAACCACAGACCAATTGTTTATTTACTGATTTTGCATACACCGTTGTATCCTGGGTGTGTACCGTATGCAGTGGACCACAGAGAGGAACTCTTGGGACCGGCGGCGTCCCTTCCCACGGACAGCAGACTTCCTGGTGAGAACGGGACTGCAAGTCTGAGCATGGTTTGTGAACACAGAAGAAGAAGAGAATTGAAGTACCCTGTGTATTCAATTCAAACACCCTAAGTACGCTACATAACTGTTTTCGAAATTGAATTGAAAAGTCCCATTCATTTTATGCAAAATGGCGCTAAATGTCTCTGTCTGCGCCATGGACATCAAGTTAAATAGAACCACGAACCGTTCAATACGCTAAGGACATGGATGACCTTGCGCGTGCATGGTTCAGGGAGTCATCCTGTCCTGAGAGACATCACTTAGCCTGCTTCATCCATATTTCAATGGTACTCTTCCAGCTTAATTATCTGCCATAAGTGACTCCATTCACACGTGGACTGGAAGACCGTTTAAGATGTATAAAATAAGACTTCGTTTGCAAGCTTGTTATCCCATACAATGGAAATCGACCGGCATTAGATTAATAACCAAATTATAGATTAGATGATTCTGCGTTTATTGAGACGTGTCATTATAATTACCATAGGAGTCTGAATTACCAATATACGACAGATCTGCATTCGTATTGACATTTCATTGTATACAGCCAAGTGTCGAGTTCCGGATGGAGGGGCGAGACGTAGTCTAGAGGTATAATGTCTGCCTGTGGCGGAATGGGTCGAGGGATCGATCGTCCAAAGCGCAAAACATTTTATGGGCTATTTTCCGTTCAAGGCAGTGATACACGACTGGTTTATCAAATTCCGTGTTGTGTGCTATCCTGTCTATGGGGTATCCGATAATGCACATAAATCACCCCTTGCTGTATTTCGGTAAGAGCAGCCCATGAAGCGGCGACAGCGGGTTTCCTCTGAAACCATGTATCAATATTACCATGCGTCTGACGTCCAATAACCGCTGATTTATAATCGATGTGTTCCAGTGGCATCGTTAAACAAACAAACTTTATTTTGTACATGTATTACCATAGGAGTCTGAATTACCAGTATATGGCAGATCTGCATTCATATTGACATTTCATTGTATACAACCAAGTGGATAGTTCCGGATGCATGGCTTTAATTTCGGTGTCAGTGTCACGACTGAGAACATCTATTTACAGTGGAAGACATATTATACATGTACAATGTATTGGCATAATGGCAGGTTAGCGCCAGGTACATTGATTATTGTTTGCTTTGAAAGGTAAATAGTGTACATTCAGTGATATAGAACAGAAAACAATTAAAATCCAATAATCATTTTACTATAGTGAAAAAAAAACATTAATGGAAAAATCCATTTAGAGTTAAAATTGATTTTGACGATGTAACATTTTCATGCATAAAACATAAGTTGGTTTGTAAAAAAAAACCCGTCGGCTATTGGGTTTCAAATAGTTAATATGAATGTGATTAATATAGAAATCGGCATATGCACGTACCTACTACCAAATATGCTAGCTCTAACCTATTGGAAATGACCACAATCCACTAAAATGTGACGTACTGCCAATGTACACTGAAAGTGTTCACACTGAGGCGGAGAGTCCTTCTTTAAAATAAAACTACGAGTTAAATATGTATGGCCAATACGAGAACGACAGACAACCTCATCTTTCCTGCTCCGTCTGTAGGAGGACTGCCACTCTCTCAAGACGGACTTGACGGAATAAAGCTCCCTCATTGTCCCAAACATATTAATATCATGTTTAAAATCAGTGTATGGAATACCATTGTGACACGAGGCAGCTAACTAAATCTGCCTTTCATTGCCCGCTATGCAAACATGAACATGTATCATCATCCCAATTAAAGGGTGTTCCATCTTCATACTATGTAAAGCCTGTAGGTCTAAGTGAGTCTGTAAAAGTAATAAAGTTTGATGCATTAACATTCTTAATTTTATCCAGGACATTTATGATTGCCTGGGTTTCGGTAGTACACATAGATGCCGAACCAAGCAACCTCATGGAAATGTTATCTGATGGAAAATTCTGTAGCAGCCGTCCCATCTCGTTACCCATCAATGTAAATAGGAGTGTAATCACGAAATTTATCTTTAATTTCCATGAACAGTTGTTTGTATAGAAGTGCATGTTTGATCTTTTTTTCAGATTCACGAGATCAAACACTATATTTGGTGGTTTTATACAGCATGGTTGATGAATAAAATATGATGTTGTTTCCATTATAAATAGCATTAATGTTGATATTGGAGTAGGAAAAAAATTGCTTAATGCGAAGACCAAAAGTACGTATAGCATTTGGTCTTGTATTAAACAACTTCATATATCTATTCTGAAACACCATGTAATGTATATCATGTCTTGTTAATGATTTTAAAGTTTATTGCATACTGAAAAGATAGCTTTGTACGTCTAGCACCCAAACTACGTTCGTTTGCATCGACGTATGTAACAACCTCTCAACAGATAATGTTATAAATGCACCAAGACAGAGCCTAAGACGCTAATTGTGTATGGGATCGAGCATCTGCAAATAAGATTTACGAGCAGATCCATACACAATGCATCCATAATCAAGTTTAGACCAAACAAGAGATCTATAGAGCTAGGACATCACCTTTCGGTCTGCTATCCCAATCTGTATTGTCTAAAACTGTTTAAAATATTTAGGGTTTGATAGAATGCAGCTTCTAATTTAACACACAGAATGGAGTACTCAGCCGCTCAAATGTTGGTATTGTCCCCCAGAGACAAATATATTACAGTGACATTTCAAAAAATGTTTGAAAGTGGGAATCCACAATGTATTAACTTTGACAGGTCCAATTCGTTACAATTCGCTAGAAACTGAAACGCTTTAAAGCCGGCTCGTGATGCAGTCATATCATCCGATTATGCATGAATGATGATTAACTTTAAAGCATATGACGTAGATTCTTAAAGGGAAGCTGTAACAGGATTTGGCTCCGAATTATATAAACTAGATTCAGCTGTGATACGTATTTCCTATCGGGAGCGGGATGTAGCTCAGAGGTAAGATGTCCGCTTGTGGCGGGATGGGTCGAGAGATCGATCCTCCACAGCGAAA
>JAULBR010095669.1:0-11777 GCA_032355825.1 Melanodrymia aurantiaca
CGCCACATAAGCTACTCGTCTTCGAATAACAGCAAGGGATCTTTTATGTGCACTTTCCCACAGACAGGATAGCACACACCACAGCCTTTGATGGACCAGCCGTTGATCACTGATTGGAACATAAAGGGTAAGAATACCACGTAAACACTGTTACACAATTTTCTGATTTTTCCCTCTATCACTGTTTACTCTGTTGCTAATGCATAAGTTTAAAAGTCCGCAGGGCGTTTTTTTATTAACTAGTAAATTATAGTCTTATTTACGAAATACACACACTCACACACATCTTCGCTGATAAGAAGGGAAGAAGTCTGTGTTTGATAGTACGTAATATACACGTATACATACACTAGCGGAATACAGGTGTGGACGGACTGATGGCATAACATAATTAAATGCGTTATTTTTAGAAATATTTTTGTTAAAAGGGTTTAATACGTTGTTTAGCAATTTGTGGTTCGCATCTCCAAACAAGTTTTGTCTATGCTTATAGAGTAGGCCAAACTGCTGTAGATACAATGTCATTTTAAACATTACAAAGTAACCAACATCCAAGGTAGTCAATACAGGATTTTTTTGTAAGGGGGTCAAATATTTTTTATAGAAAAAGCAACCAAAAGTTTATGAAAATAAAATGCTGTCTATACTTCGTGTCTGAACATTTGTAGTATGTTTTTCGTAGATAACTTCAATTTCATTTAATGTAGAGAAAAAAGGTAAACATTTTTAAAATTTAAAAACAATTCCTATTTTTGTGTCCAAATTATACAACTTTAGGTTAACAAATAAAATATTGTAATGCAACTTAATACAAAAAATCTTCAGAAAAATTCGTCATTTTAAAAAATGTTTACCATTTGTCTCTACGATAAACGAAACTAAAGTTATCTACGAAAAACTCACTACAAATGTTGAGACACGAAGTATAGTTGGAGTGGAGTATGAAGTTTTTTTTTTAAAAACACTTGATAAAAAATCCCTTGCTGCTAATCCAAAATAAGTAGCCAATGGCAGAAGCCTGGCGTAGGGCGACTAAAGTTAATTGAGATTCCAATTTCTGCTCCTAAAAAAAAAAGTGTTTTCATTTTAACAATTTCCGTCTCCTTATCTCTCGTAAAAGTGAAGTATTCTTCAGTACTCCTAAACATAAAATACCCCTTGCTATTAATCGGTAAGAATAGCCTATGCAACAGTAGCAGATTATTTCTGAGACCATGTGTTGACATCACTGTTTAATGTAATCACATATTATTAATCTATGTGCTGCAGTGGTGTTGTTAAACAAACCAACTTGATCCTTTATCCATCAAGTCTACATCAAATTTTACCAAAACAAATTTCATATATAAAATCCTAAGAAATAATACAGGATGGGAACAATCTTAATGGAAAAGACCTCATGGACTCAGTAGTAGAAAAAACCCAATAATAATTGCCCCGTTTTTTTCAATGGGAATTTCATGATCAAAATTGCACTACAAATTTTTAGATGGACTTGAACCCCTAGAATCTTCCCATTATTATAATTGAAATATTTTGAGAGCAGTAAAAATGATTTTCAATGTTTGGAAATGTTTCGTTTGTTTGTGGAGCATTATGGTAGAAAAGTCAATCTCTGTGACATCACATCTCATGAAATACAGTTGTAACAGGCATCTCAACCTCCACTGGAGAGGTGCGAACCAGGATCCTCTGTGTGAGAGGCAAGTGCTCTACGAACTGAGCTAAAAGGAAGTTCCCTCTAGCCGAAGCCAGTAGGAGCTCTTTATACAAACACTGGTTACACAGTTATATGGAATTTATTATGTATATAAAACTGTGTTTTGATTTTATTCATTGTAAAGAATGTAGCCATCTATAGTTAAGCAGAAAAGAATCCACCTTAGATTTGAGAGGTCAAAAGATCGATCCTCCTCAGTGGACCTATTGGGCTATTTCCAATTCCATCCAGTGGTCCACGAATTGTTCATTAAAAGTAATGATGTGTAAAAGCTGTGATGTATATTATCCTGTCTCTGGAAAAGTCCACATAAAAGATCCCCAGCTGTTAATCAGTAAGATTAGCCAATTCTTGTGATAGTGATACCATATAATATAATGATCATTAAAAATGTTTATGAGGACTCAGTAATTATAGTTTTTTTGAAAGTCCAAGATTAAATTTTGGTTTTTTAAAACTTAAAAAGACATCAGAGAGAAGCCAGAGGCTCAGCTTTGAAATTAGTTTTCAAAAAGTACACAAAGGACATAAATCACAAGTTAGCAAACACTAGCGCAACAGAATATACAAACAAAATGAAGTTTTGTCAACAACACAATTTACTGCATCAATCACAATCATTCATATAAAACATAACATAATTTCTCTCAAACTCACACACATACCAGCTGTTGAAAACAACGTTTATCTTCACCACAAACAATAGCAAAATCACTTTGTTGAAATTTGGCATACAGCCACATAGTCAAACAAGATGCTTGGTACTAAAGTGGATGTAAGCAAGAGAAAGATTCTTCAGTCAGTCAGTCTGCCCACGACATAAATGCTTGAACATTATGTGGATATAAACATAATAAGTGGATATAAAACAATAATGGGATTATGCATTGTAATAAATACTATTAGAATACTACATTCATTTCGTGATGGGGTGTGTTTAAACATCCATTCATTTCATTTCCATTACATACTGTTTATATTACAACTCTTGATATATAACTTAAAACGACATTGTTGTACTACAAACTGTTATAAAAACTCACAATATATTCTCTAAGCACCAGTCGTAAGTTTTAATATAATTCCCCAAACTGGAATGCATTGGTCCCAAAGTTAATTTTATGGTGAAATAAATAAACCAATTATCAATTTTTGTTTACTAAAGTGAATGATTGATTATTCATAATATTGCACATGATTAACTCTGTACATGTGATTTGTAAAAATACAAAACAAATTTTAAAACATTTAACGTCTTGCAAAATATTTGTTCTGTTCCATTTCAAATTTGTTTCCTTATATCTTATCTATTGACTTCAGAAATAGGAATAAATGCAAAAACAATAAACAAACAAATCAACATTCATAATAATAATTAACATACGGTACAACTTAAAAATACAATATTCTGATTTTCTGAAATATATATATGTATATAAAATCATTCCTTTTCGGATAATTGGAGATACAAACGCAGTATTTTGCACAGTATAACCCGATAGTTTTTCTTATCCAACAAGACGAGTGGGTGGGTTATCAAATGGTGGGTTTTACAAAAGAATGCAACTTGTTAAAACATTTTCAAACACATGGTTGCAGCTCATTTCAGGTGTTTTAATTCGGGGGTCGAATTTGAACCTCATCTTTGCCAGACATTTTAGTTAGATCGAATCAAAATGTGCCGGACCTTTTATGACAGCTTTATAATTATTTGTCCATGTTTTGCAGCCAGGTCACATGGTGTATATCATTGTGAATGTGTGGATTTGCATAATTAAAAAGGAATAATGTAACACCGGTATTTTTCGCTGCAGTAAATTTTCGTGATTTAAAAAAAAATTATACAACTCATGTCGTCATTTTTGCGCTGCAAAAAACACCATTGTTGGTCTTATTTATGGTTAATCATTGCTAGTAATTAATGGCGATTGTCATTTTTGTGGTTAAACGACAAGTAAAAACTCGCGATAATTACCCATCACAGCCCTTACCAAACTCCTTTATTACAAACCCGTTATTACTGTTTACTGGCATGAGACAATTTCTACTTTCTAAAACTAGTCGGGTGATATTTCCAATCCTGAGTCATATTCTTCATCAAATCTGATCGTGTTTGTACAAGGTAAATGATTTAAATTCAGTTACATAAGTATATTAGGATAAAACACAGAACAATTCAAAAGATGGAATGATATGACAAAATGTAGTTTGTAAAATAAACCGTATAATATGCAGTAATGATTAGAAGATACATCATTCAATAATACAGTAGATTCCACTTATTTGCATATCGGTTCATAGAATAAATTGGATATATGCATATTTTTATGCCACACAAAACCTTTTGCTACCAAAGCAGCACAAAATATAATAAAAAAATTCATAGAAAATTGTCCTTTTCTGGTTATTAGCATATAAATTCCCTGATACAGCTTTTCCAACATGTTCAATTAGCTATAACCATTTTAGTTTGTTATTTGGAAATATTATTAAAACAATTATGTATAATACTGTATGATTATTATTCAATTGGGTTCGGTTATGTCATTTTTTGGTGTGCTACCATCCGAAAATTGTTCAAGCACACCTGTCATGGGCACAACTTCTGACTTCGCAAAGAGAGTTCTGTCCACGACAGTATAGTTCAATGTTTTCAAACTTATATTATTGATGGAATTGCATGCATTAATCTAAGATGATAAATATTTATGGCGAAGGAAAAAAAGACTTATTAAATCTTTTAACTGTTTATTTATTAGTATATTACTGTGCATTGTTAATTGTCATTGACTTAATTATGTGAACAACACTCCTTTATGTCCAAGGAATAAACTGGTTAATAGGATATATATTTTTCAGGAACCCACTTCTATGCAAATAACAGGAATCTACTAGACTATTATTATTGCAAACATCAATTTTTGGCATGAAATGTTGACATGGTTTAGTTTGATTTCTTCTTTTGTCCAATTCCTAGCTTTTTCTTTCTTTGTAGGT
Organism: Melanodrymia aurantiaca; assembly: GCA_032355825.1. Taxonomy (NCBI): domain Eukaryota; kingdom Metazoa; phylum Mollusca; class Gastropoda; order Neomphalida; family Peltospiridae; genus Melanodrymia; species Melanodrymia aurantiaca. The sequence goes on from JAULBR010095669.1 coordinate 4,718, forward strand.
ACATATAGTTCATCAATACGTAGGCTCCTGAAAATGAATACAAAACACATTTAATTGCATCAACTTTTATAGCAAGAATAGAACTATAAAACTAGTACATATATCTCATACTTCCATGTCCATGAAAACATAAAACAAAATTAATTGGACTGTCCTACAAACTTTTGAGAAATCCACTAATGAAAGTTATTAAGAGTATTAAACAAGATAATTTTAATTAGGTTACACGTAAAATTGTAATTAAAATACAAATCATTAATAATCTGAATAGAAAGTAAATTTTATGTTTACTTGAGTTTTAATAAACATTATTCTATATATTTGAGTATTTTACTTCACTTTTAATAAACATTATCCTAAATATTTGAGTATTTTACTTTAATTCTAATAAATATCCTAAATGTTTGAGTATTTTACTTTAATTCTAATAAATATCCTAAATATTTGAGTATTTTACTTTAATTCTAATAAATATCCTAAATGTTTGCATAGTTTACTTTAATTCTAATAAACATCCTAAATGTTTGAGTATTTTACTTTAGTTCTAATAAACATCCTGAATGTTTGCGTATTGTACTTTAATTCTAATAAACATCCTGAATGTTTGAGTATTGTACTTTAATTCTAATAAACATCCTGAATGTTTGAGTATTGTACTTTAATTCTAATAAACATCCTAAATGTTTGCGCATTTCGTAAACAAAATGCTAATCTTACCAATTGCTAATAAGATGAGAACGACGTGAAGCAACCACGGGAAGAAGAAAGCAAAGTTAGCCGAGTTCGGCAAATACAGCGAGAACTTCTCCGTCATTGTGTACAGTGGAATAGCCATGATGACGATAGTACCTGTAATAAAAGTGAACTTTGTTTTATTTAACGACGCCACTAGAAACACATCGATTATAAATCAGAGGTTATTGGACGTCAGATGCATGGTTATATTGACACATGGTCTCAGAGGAAACCCGTTGTCCTTCATGGGCTACTCTTACCAAAAAACAACAAGGGGTCTTTTATGTGCACTATCCCATAAACAGAATAGCACACAACACGGAATTTGATAAGCCAGACATGTTTCAGTGGATGGAACGGAAAATGGAACATAAAAATGTTTTGCGCTGTGGAGGATCGATCCCTCAACCAATCCCGCCACAGGCGGACATTCTACCTCTGAGCTACGTCTCGCTCCTGTTTGTTTAACGACACCTCTGGAACTCATTGATTATTAATCAGCAGTTATTGGACGTCAAACGCACACCGTTATATCGACACTTGGTCAGATATAAAGTTTGTTTGTTTAACGCCACCACTGGAACACATTGATTATTAAACAGCGGTTATTGGACGTCAAATGTACAGTTATATTGACATTTGGTCACAGAAGAAACCTGCTGTCACCGTATAGGCTGTTTTTCGAATAACATGGATAATTTATTTGCACTTTCTCACAGACAGGACAGCACACACACCAGCCTTTGATGGATCTGTCTTGGATCACTAGTTGGAACGGGAAATAACCCAACAGATCCCCTGAGGAGGATCGATCCTTCAACCTATCGAGCCACATGCAGACGCTCTAGGCTGAGCTACGCCCTGCTCTATTTATTAAAGGACAAAACATAAAATGGTTAAATATCAGAAATTAATTTTATTTACCTTTTGAATATTAATGCCATGTCTGTGAAGTCGATCGAGATCAATTTCTAAAACTTTGATGAACTTTTTTATGGAAGGCTCCAGGCGATGAATAGGATACTTATGAACCAGCTCAGGGACAGGGTCATTCTCTGAACGATCAAACGAAGCCATTTCCCTTTAACATAAAATCATAAAAGGCATATTAAATATACAGGGTGCAATTTGTTTTTAAAATTGTGATTAGCAGAGGTTTTTTACGGGATGGAAAATGGAAAAGCAACTACTGGAATTTGATTAGCACTTATCGCCAAATATTGAAAAGCGAGGTAAATCAAAAGTCGTGGTATTCTACTTCCGCGTTCATTTTGTCACTACCGCGCAGCCGTGAACTTTGACATGTCAAAAAATAAATTCCCGACAAGCAGACGATTACATGGATGATAAAAAATGCAGGAAAAGAAGGCAAGATTTCATTTTAAACTATATCTAGTTTCACACACCCAACATGCTTACGGCCAAACAAATATTCAATCATCAATGTTCAGTTTTGTGTTGTGTATTTTAATGTGTAAACATGACAAGGGGTCTATACGAAGGTTGACCAGCTACGTCACAGTCACGTGACGCGGGCTTCCAAATCTCTTCCGGTTGGCACAACAAAGGAGGAACAGCGAATTCAACAGAGCGATACTTTTATTGAAGTGCTTATAATATTAACAATGCCGACCAGTTGCTGTGCCCCAGGTTGCACTAATCGTTTTGTTAAGCTGTCTGGTATCGGCTTTTATCGATTTCCAAGGGATAATGACCGTAGGCAACGATGGAAAGTGGCGCTGAGACGCACCTGTATTGAAGATCGGTCTCAAACGTGGACACCGGCAGACCACGACCGCATTTGCAGTAAACATTTCATCACAGGTTAGTTGAACAGAAACGTATTTTTCATGTTAAAAAATTAATTACATTCAAGTATATTTTTTATATCTCAGTACTGACAGTGTGTAGGTGTGCGCCATACAAATATAAAAAAAACACAGCATACTATATCATATTTATTAGTTATAATTATAATAATAATAATGCACTATTTAATTGTATACATATATATATATAAGCATGTATGTTACATTATATGATACTTCTTTATGTGATTTATATAATTATATAGAGAATAAAGAATTGATTGATTGACATAAGTTAGCTGCATATGGGAGTGGTGTTGGGAGCGGGGAGGTTCATGGCTTGAGACAAGTAGTAAAGAAGATTGTGTTACTTTTCTAATTGTTTTGAATCTCTTACACAACTTAATAATTACTGTATGAACACTAAATTTCATTTTTTTCTTACAGGAAGACCTGTACATGATGTTGACCATCCTGATTATGTACCGAGCATTTTTACCTTTTTGCCTGTTCGAGAGAGCACACCAAAGAAAATTAGTAGATATGACAGAGCAAAACATCGCAGAGAGGTCCTACAAACCCTGGATGAGGAAATACAGAATGAAAATGTTTTACAGGAACAGAATGAAAATGCTGCTGCTTTGGTTCTTCTGGACCTTTCCCATAGCAGATCAAAGTTTACAGACACAGGTGACACATTATATTCAACATAAAATGAATTTAAACATAGCTGGCAAACTTTCTTTCTATTTCAGTATTTACAGGGTACAAACAAATAGCAACCTTTGTACCAGGTCATATTATAAATATCTTTTTATTTACATATTGTTTTGTATTTCAGAGTAAGCCATTGTATTTTTATAACAGAATTTGAAACCAATATATTGGCATCTGTATTTGTAAACAAAACACCCAGAACCAACGTAAGTGTATACCTGTATTTACACTAAAACATGCAAGTTATTTCTACCGTTTCTATCAATGTTGCATTATACTGACAGAAATTTTTATATTACTCGATAGGTACTGATCCAATCCCTGAGGAACCAAGTCAGCTGCAACAGGAGTTTGTGGATCTAAAGGGGAAATATTCTCAATTACAGACCGAGTATCAGAGAGTACTAGACCAAAACCGAGAACTTAAAGAAGAACTTGAACAGAAGAAGTTCACGTTTCGTAACCTGGATAACGCCAAGATATCCGCTTTAACTGGCCTGTACTCGATGGCAATATTCATGTGGGTTTTATCTCTTGTGACTTTATCTATTAAGAGAATAGGAAATGTAAGTTCTGGTGACCAGCTGTTATTGGTATTAATGAAGATGAGGTTAAACTTGACGAATAGAGACTTGGCATTGCGATTCAATATCTGCCCTACACAAGTGTCAAAGATTTTAAGCCAGTGTATACCAGTTTTTGCCAAGAAACTTAAATTTCTTATACAATGGCCAGATAAAAACACAATCCTGAAAAACTTGCCAAAAGCCTTCAAAAGAAACTATAAGAAGTGCAGAGTTGTCATTGATTGCTCAGAAATATTTCTTCAGAGACCATCAAATCTAGATGCTAGGGCTAAAACTTGGAGCAACTATAAACACCACAATACTCTGAAGTTTTTAATTGGTATTACACCATACGGGTCAGTTAGTTTCCTATCCGAATGCTGGGGAGGGAGGGTTAGTGACAAAGAAATTACTGAAACATCTGGATTTTATAACAAACTGGAATATGGAGACTTGGTCCTAGCAGATAGGGGTTTCTTAATTGAGGAGGAACTTGCAGTACATGGTGCATCACTGGCAATCCCACCTTTCACAAGAGGCAAGAAACAACTTTCTCAGCGAGAAATTGAATGTTCTAGGCGTTTATCAAGGGCTAGAATCCATGTGGAAAGAGCAATAGGACGGATAAAGAATTATCAAATTCTAAAACACACTATGACAATATCATTGTCAAAACACGCTGATGACATTTTAACAATCTGTGGTGCTCTGACAAACTTGATGCCGAAGCTTGTGAAGTAACCAATTAATTAAAAATTTACCAATCATGACTAATTTTGGCTATTTACCAATGAATCAATTGACTTTCATATGATTACATTTTAATGCATAAGATGTACATGTAATTCATGCTTCATTTCTGATAACATGTTATGAGCTTTATTAATGAAATTAACCAAACAAATTTATATCAGTTCTGTGGGTATGTACATATGGTATGTTTCACTAGTTAACATTTAGAACAAGCATCACACATCCATGATCCTCTTGGTTTTCTGCTAAGATTTACACAACCAAAGTGAAAGTATTTAATCTCGCACTGTTCCCGTGAACACTTTTGCACCTTCCCAAATTTTGGCCTCTTACACTTACAAATTGCTGTATTCTCTTTTTCTTGAAGCTTGTGGCACAAAATTTCTGGAACAACACTGTGAAAGGCAAAGTAACTACATTTATCAATTAAACATTTCACAAAGTCTGGATCATATTCAACAGTCTGAATAGATATTCCTTTGGTAGTATAGACAACGAAATCACAGAAGTATAATCTGGTTACATACATCTGGAATTGGATTTGAGAAAAATATCTGTGATTGGTCTTGAGGTTCATGTTGGCACCGAGATAAAAAATCTGGGTCTATCTCCACTATACTGCTCACTTCTATGTCTTTGTGTTTATGCGAGCATTTAATTTCAACAAGACCAGTACCATGACAAAGGCAGGTTCTAACACCATCTGGGGAGGCTGCGAAAATGGGGCAAGTTGCATCTATGACTAGACCACTCTCATTTAATGTAAACTCTGTGTGATTTTTTTTCATCACATCATAATAAAGTACTTTAGCCTTGGGTTCATGGCTGAGGCCAAAACTAACCGAATCTATTTTTGAAATATCAGTTGGATTATATTTCATAATCCGGTTCAGGAGCCCTTCTGGTGATGTTGTTTCCCGTCTTGTCTTGATGTCATGTGCAACTGTGGCAGTAATTCTCCCTTCCCTGTGTCGATGCCATAAAGCACTGTCTGCTTGAGATCGTGTAATTTTTTCCAGGTTGTCGATCTGTAGTTGAGTGGGTTTAAAATCTCTCATAAATTGTGTGCATTTGTCTTCCAAATCTTCAGGTGATAGGGTTGAGTATTCCACTTCATGGAATCTAGTGAGCAACTGAAAAAAGAAGTTGACAGTATACATACTAATGCCTGTTAGTTTTAGTGTTACCAGCAACGTAAACAATGTGTGTGGGTGTACTTTTTTTTAAGCTTGGAAAATGCATATTGTCATAAATACAACTGCAGCATTAATAGTAAATCTAAAACTGGATGATCTGAAGGTACATGTATTGCGTGAGTAAAAATGACAGTCATTATAACAGGGATGTGCCCATGCCCTGTGCCATATCTGTAATAAAAATAAAACATGGGTTAGCATCACCGCCACAGACTTCTCTAAAAATCTATTGACCATACACCCCTTGACCGGCACTCAAAATTGTCTAGAAATGTATGTATATTTTCTACATATACAGTGGATTAGAAACTTACCTGTGGAATGTCTTCATCTTCAGATGCAGTGTCTGTATCCGAATCATTCTTTGTGAGGATGCATGCTTTAGGAAATATTTGCTTCAGCTGCCTCAAGGCTGCTACCTCGTCTACTGGTTCAACCTCTATTTCTGGACATGCTCGTTTCCTCTTCCCACTGCCTGCTTTGTGCCTTGCAAAATTTAGTTCTCTCAATGGCTGTGCTTTGACCTATACATATTAAAAGTAGAATTATTTCACATACCATTTCAATTGCTGACCAAATACAGATTCAAATTTGTAATATTTATATATATTGCTCACAAAAAGGTAATATTGATTTATATGTTTATACCGCAAGAGAGTAATATCATTAACATAGTTTCTTCATTGTTACAAGTACGGAAATTTTTGATAATTGTCATTAATATATACTGATATAACATGTACTAGTCTGATATATATTATGTAAAAATAAAGTATTTTATATTGAAAATTGTTATGAATTTTATATTGAAAACTGAGACATTTAATCAGCTGTGGGTGAACATAACTGAACATACATACTTCTTTTCTATAAAATCTGTTCCAGACACATGCTGTGCTTGTCCGTGATTGCTTGTTGTAACCAAGTTTTACACCAGCTTCAATCTTGAAAAGAACTGCAGCAATATGGCTACATGCCTCTCCCAAACTGAAATATCAATTTAACAATAATAAATTTTCAGACTATTATTATCAAAATAGATATTTGGTTCAATTCATAGTTTAATCCTTGTGATTTTTCCCATTGAAAAAAACTAGTGTATGTAGAATATATTTAAAAGAAAATAATATATATTATGTATATAAATTATAATATATACTGTATATAATTATATAATATATAAAGGCATAAGAATATAAAAATTATACGTGTATCGTCAAGGCTTGTAATTTCGTGATGCTTGTTCATTCGTGATGTTTGTTTATTCCGCTGTAGCTCGCGCAAT